>JAHWFP010219881.1:0-48711 GCA_023313725.1 Lithobius niger | reverse complement strand
AAGAAGAAGAATGTCAAGAGCTTAATGTGAGCAACACAAGCAGCACTGAGATCTGACTCAAGGCCAGCTGTGGGTTGGAGGAAAATTCAAATGTCTACAGCAAGAAAGTTTGTTGGAGTAGTGGACACTGTGGACAGTATGGTGCAAGTCTCTTACATGGTTGCCTACGGAAGACAATCAGTACAAGTGTTGTTGAATATTCACAAGTTTTCGTGGAAGCTTGAACAATTTTGGTTGTGCGTTTTGGACTGTGAATCTTAGATTTGCGGGAAAATGTTTTGTTAGTATAACCACCTCTCACCTTCAACACCTCTCTTCTTACACATCAAGAGTTTGTTTCAAGAAGTGTTGTTTCTGTAAGGATAACGGGTGTTGTGAGTAGCACCTGATCCAGTTTGTATGTTTTTGCCTTTCATTTTGGGAGAAAAATCTTGGCTTTTGGACTTGGGCGTTAAATTTTTTTAAGCATGGGTAAGCCTAACGGTACACCTGACTGTAGTTCCTGGTCCGTTTCGGTTTCATCTGACGAAGGCAAAAGGACTGAGGGAGCCCTATCCCAGCGTTCTTTGTTAAATGTGGTAGAATTATTGGAAAATATGACGATCATTTATTGTGTTTTGATTGCCACCCGGACTGTGGACCGAGTAGGTCTAAGGAACGTTTTTTTTTAGTGTGCATATGTCTTGACGTTACTAATGCTAAAAAACATTGTAAACGATAGATCATATCGTAATTTGAATATGGAAAGAGTAGGTTGTGTTATTGCTGAAGAGCTTATTTCTGGGTCAGCAGCAGGGCTCGACATAAGCAGTATCGCATCGCACTTTACTATACATAATTGTTGTTTTGCGAAGCAGTTTTTATTTTGCGTCGCAAGGCTGCTACGCAAATCAATCGCGTTGGGAATCTCGTTAATCGTAGGGAATCTCGTTACTCGTTGTGAATCTCAAGGCTACACGTTGTACTCCGCGTGAGAATTAACAGCGTTCGACGCAGCTATTTTACCAGTAATTGGAAATAGCAACTTATTAATCATGGTTTGCATTTAGTTTAAATGCGGTAAAGCAGCCAACAACGTTTGTCGTTTTAATAGCTGGACATAGCTTAGCTCTCTAATCAACTTTCCCTCCCTGCAACTGGAGTGGGCATGGGGGGGGGGGGAGGTGAATAAGCTCTTGTCTTGAAGTTGTTGGAATGTTAATTTTACTGCCATAAAATATTAGAGTGGGTAGCTATTCATATTCAGTATAATAAGTAAAAAAAAACTAAATTAATAAAATAGAAAAATACTCCAGCAGCGCATCGAGATCTTTGAAAGGTTCCGTCTGATAGACAAAAAGTTCTGGTACCACTACACAGTAAAAATACATGTTAGGCTTAAAAAAAACTGCTAATCAAAATGTTGAATATGCTAGACAAGTTTCATTTTGCGTCGCAGTCTTGCTAATCAATTTTTTGGGGTTAAGTCGAGCCCTGGTCAGCAGTGTCGTCTCGTCGGGGCCACACATTCAATAAAACCAGGAAGCATTGTTTTCCGGCTTCGTTTGGCGCAAACGAAGCCAGGAAAAAGTCATACTTGAACCACCAGACATGTCGAAAAACTATACAGTTTTCTCGAAAACAGTTGAATTTTTGTTCCCCTTCTTCCGAAGCAAAAGATGCGGCGATTTCAAACTGTCATCTCGAGCAATGTTGCTGTTGGCAATTGAAACCTCCCTCTTTCAAACGTCTCTACCACTGATCTCTACGAGGCAATGGGGAGCATCTTATTGGAGTTAGCTCCCATCGCTCGTCAAGCCTAGAAATCAAGTCAGGCCTAAGGAGACTTTAGACGAGATCATAAGCAGGGTGTGCCAGATTCGTAATAAAAGGCACATAGTTGCAGGAAAATCTCTTGATGGTAATGGATTCGAGCGCCGGGAGATGTTATCCTTGTTTGGAGTAGGAATGTAGGAGAATGGGGTCCCAAGCAATTTCATGCCTGCTTTTCTTTTGTTGTTTATTGTGAGCCTGGCCTCTTTCCAGGTGTCTCGTAAATGCCAAACTTCGAATCTAGGTTTCGTTTCTCCCATGTAGATGGTTCCACAGTTGTGGCAGGGAGCACTTTGTAAATCACGCTTTCGTGCTTGCTAACTTCCAGGAGAGGGAAAACCAGGGGTCGAACTATTCGGATGCACAGGGAAAATTGCACTCCAGAAGCAACTCTTGTTGGAGTGCAAAATTGCACACCAAAGTTGAATTTTTCATAACTTCTGAACCGCATATGCTACAGACTTGTGGTTTGCGGCATTTTAAACTGCTTGGAATTAGGCTAGATTTTCTGTGACACCATTTCTTCCAAAGAATCAAACTCATTTTTTACTATATTTGGTTTAAACTGTGCATAGGTTTTTCGGTTGAATAGTGAAGTTTATCAGGTTTAAGCAAAGTGCAAGAAAACAATACATATTATTGAGCTGCTGAATGTTAGAATTTTTGATGAATTGACAAAATAGGAGACCACAGTGTTTGTTTACATTTTGGTTTTGCCCTCCAAAGACTTTTATTTTGCAACCCAGTGACAGATTTGGGGTGCAAATTTACACCCGAATCAAAATTTGGGAATTCACCCCCTGGAATACAAATGATGGGGCACTGGTGGTGATCCTGGGAGGAGAAGGTGGGGGATGGAGGAAGGAACAACCAAGCTTCTAGTGAGGTATCTGTGTGAGGCTGGTTGTCGAGTTGGGGGGGGGGGGGTCGATTCCCAACATTTGAACGAAGGAACTTCTTCAGGTTGGCCAGATACCTGTAACTGCACTGAACCCCCTGACGGTGGAGAAAGGAATGGACTGAGTCATTAAGTCCCGGCAGGTGACATATTCAGTAAGATTGGAGATACTTGACCATCTTTTCATCATCTCCCTGTCTCCGCTTCCTCACACGTTCTTTTCCTTGGTGCCATGCCTGTTTCGTAGCTTTGTTAATTAACTTGGCCGGAGATCCTGTTTTGAGGATGGTTTTGGGTCGAGCGAAGTGTGTCGAGGAAGTGAGTCTTCCTGCTAGATGAGTGCTCAACCATCCATGTCAGTTCGTTGAGAACGAGTGCTCGGAGCACTGCCCGTGGTTTTTCTCAACCAGGTGCCTCCGATGAATCTGGCAAGTCCTGTTTATGATCTCGTCGAAAGTCTCAGCCCTGACTGGATTTCTAGAATTGACAAGCGATCGGGAGCTATCTCACTCGAACAAGACGCTCCCCATTGACTCGTAGAGATCAGTTGTAGAGATGTTCGAAAGAGGGTGGTTTCTTACTATCTTCAAAATACTTACCTTCAGTTATCATGCTTAAATCACTTTATTTAAGCTACCACTGTCCAAATTTCTTAAAACCGCGTTTTAAGTCTTAATCAAAAATTCAAGTGTATGCAGCTCCCGCTAGGCGTGCTGCTCTGCCTACAGGCCGAGTCCAGGCCGCTATTATTATCTCGGATCTCTTTTGGACACACATGTGGTTAGACGTGTGTGTGAGTTTCTCTGTCCATTTTCATTACAAAAGATGCATTGTACTTGTACAATCGCTGAACCTTTGGAACCAAGAAGAAAAGCTTGTGCTTTTCTCTGCAGACTGGAACATTACTTGCAGGGGAAGGAGACAAAAACCAACAAACGTACAACTTCCTCATTCTTAGGAAATACAGAAGAAAACCGATTTCAGACAACGGCACCGTCAGGAGTCGTGTCAGTAACGTGGCGTTTTTCGAATCTGGAGATTTTGAGAGGGCTCTTACACGATCGGCCACACGGACGATGGATCTCTTTTACTACGTTATTTGGTTAGTAGAATGTGTTAGTTCTGAACGTCACGGTAAGACATCCAGGATAAAGTTGACGATCGGGCCGGCGGTTTGATAACGCAATGGCGCTGATCGAGCCAACGATTTGATTGAAAATGCAATGAGGCGGTAAGTCTGTTTTTCAGGCTTCTTTTCGTGAATTGTTTCCTCATTGTCGATAGTTTTGCTATTCGTGTGTGTACCCGGAGTAGCCCTGTTTCATGAATATTATTGAGGGAGAAAATACATCTCATCGCTGATTTTTTCACGCGATGTGGGGTAGAACCGGGTAGAACAATGCCCACTTCTCTTTGTTGCTCCAGTAGCTACCGTCTTATGGTTTTGTGTAGCTTTATCAACGTACCGCGTCTTTAATGGAGGCCGACTGACTGAAATGCTCAATTGTGTAACGCTGTTGTAAGTTGTATTTATTAAGTCGGAAGCGACCACCTTCTCACGAGCCGATTAGCTGGATTGAATGGCGACAGGTGCGGTTACAGTTGCCGTGTCGACAGTCGCTTGTCGCCGACTCTCACCCTTAGCGACTGACTTCTTTGTTTGAATGATCGTGTCGTTCCATGAGTTTTTTGGTGTGTACCTGTGCAAGGTTAGTAGATCGGGAATTACGTTAGGCTCCTCCCCCTCCTTTTTCTTTGACTTTCTTTTTTCCCAGGGGTCCATAGGTTGAGTGGGGGGTGAAAGTTATGCCCGTTAAGGGAAATTGGCTGCTACATGCGGTCGCACGGGGCCACTATACCCAATCCCCCCCCAAGACCCCAGGTGCTGGATTGGATTCGCAACCTGATATCATACACTTGAGGCTTACACCTTGTGGGTTTGGGGGAAGAGGAGGATTAGGACGATTGTAGCACATGGTTAGTATTTTAGAGGATACAAGTTTTTGCAGAGGATGTTGTGATTAACACAATGAAATTTGCTCATGAATTGCACTAACCAAGCCTTGTTCTCTCTCTCCGAATCGAGACATGGTAGTATATAACGAGCTCTCTTGATCAAAACGTGGTGCACATCTGTAGGATGCGACCACTCCCTGTGGTCCCATGTGGCTAGTTCCAGGAAAACCAGACTGGGTCTGAAAGTTAAAACCAAGCTGTGGTTGGTGAATTAGTGTGTAATGCAAGTCTTAAAAAAAAAAAATCCGAAGATAGGTGAAATCATGCATTTTGTTTAGGCTTAGATGGTAGAAGGTGTGTGAGCGACAAGCCATTCCTGACTCGCCTAGTCTCGTCACATGTCTAGCGGCAATGAGACTGGAGGGACGGGGGGGGGGGGGTTAAGAAGAAAGGTATAGTGTCCTGTCTCTCCCAGTCTAGTTGCATGCCTAGCGACAATACGACAAGGGGAGAGACAAGGCGAAAAACCATCACGTCTCCCCAGTCTCGTCGCATGCCTAGCGACAATGGGATAATGGGAAACGGAGACAAGGTGGAAATAACGTCGCATCTCAGTCGGTCTCATCGCATGCCTAGCGACAATGAGACAAAAAATGAGATAGACACGCTGTCCCGTCAACCCTTCCCAATGTCGGTCGCCACTCGCCATTTGGCGAGTGGAAATCAACAGTTGGCGACTTGGAATTTAGCCTTACTCGCCAAATCGGCGACTAGCTACAGAGCATGCCACTAAAATAGGGGTATCTCTGGAACCGTATAAGTTAGAGACGAACGGTTGCGGCGTTATGCTCAGATTTATAAGGGCTACATAAGTGGATTTTTTGCATTAATACTGGAATTTAACCCATAACCGCCTGAAAGAACTTTCAGACCCTTTTTTTTTAGAGTCCATATGGTACTTGGGTCGGTTCTCGTATTCGAACCGGCATTCTCTTGGTTTGGAGCCGACGACGCTGACCACTGGGCTGTGACTGCCCGCTTTGCTCGGGGTCCCTCACAAAGCTCGCGCTGGGACTTAGTTTTTCGCTGTTATACGTTGAAGGCGTACGTTCGTATCTAGGCAGTTATGGGTTAAGAAAATTGCACAATTTTGTTAATGCATAAATTAGAGAAACCTTTCATCATACAAGACGTATTTGGTATGTGGCGAGTAAAAATTGTGAAATGGCGAGTGCTTTGTAAGGTCTACTGGCCAAGTGGCGACTGCTACTGGATTGACATTCGGAAGGGTTGTGTCCCGTCCCTTCCAGTCTCGTCGCGAGCCCAGCGACAATGAGACAAAGGAAGGGAACAAGAGGCCTAGCCCCGCTCCCAATCTAGTCGCGTGCCTTGCAACAAGGGGGAATGGGGAATAGAACCTTTGGACGTGTGAGCGACAAGGGGTTGACTGTGGAAAAGTCAAATGGTGAAAGAAATCCCCTAAACCTAACCCACCCCTTAAGTCACCCAGCAACGGTGATGGGGCAGGGAAGGGTAAAAATACCGTAGGTCATCACTCGGAGAGAAAATCTGATGAGACCGCAGGTAATGAGCCCAAGTCCTCGCATGGACTGTGGGCGACAAGGGGTTGACTATGAGAAAGTCAATTGACGAACGAAATCCCCTTAAACCCAACCCACCCCTTAAGTCACCCAGCAACGGTGATGGGGCAGGGAAGGGTAAAAGTACGGTAGGTCATCACCCGTAGAGAAAATCCGGTGAGACCGCAGGTAATGAGACCAGGCCTTCTCATGAAAAGAGAAGTGAGGAGGAAACGTCCCGTCTCCCCCAGTCTCGTCGCGTGCCTAGCGACAAGGGGAAAAGAGACCCCTCTCCCTATCTCGTCGTGTGGGAAAGAGGACAAGACGGGCGGCAAGTGGTAAAACTAAGTCCCCTAAACCCAACCTACCCCCTAAATCACCCAGCAACGGTGAGAGAAGGGTAAACATTCCGTAGGACGGCATTCAGAGTGAAAATCTGGTTAGGCTGCAGGAAAAGAGCCGTTTTCTCGCATGAACTAACGAAGTATAGAGGGGAAACCATCCCGTCTCTACCAGTCTCCTCACAAGTCTTACGTCATTAAGACGAAGAGACAAGAAATTAACCCTCTTTCTCCCCCAGCCTCGTCGCGTGTCCAGCGACAATAGGAGAAAGTGAATGGCGACAGGGAGGTATGTCCCTTGTCAAGGGCAATAACGCAGAGGACTGAAGGATGTCACGTAGCGGTGGTCAAACGGAAATGGAAACCGGATACAACCATAGGCATTACACAGACACGGCAGGAGGTCACACACCCCGTCCGCATCCGAGAAAAAGAGGCAGATCGAGGAGTGAGCCAAAGACGGAATGGGGGATTTGTCTCGTCACATGCCTACCAACAATGAGACAAAGGGGAAGGAGACGGAAGCCAACAAAGCTTGTCCTCTCTCTCCCAGGCCCATCGCATTCCTAACAGCAATGAGGTGCGGTGTTGAGAAATTTTAAGGAAATTAAGGAGTTAAGAAATGACAACTTACCTTTCGGCCATACATGCAAATCTACCAAAGTATCCAGAATGTAAAATTATCTAATGAAAAGCGTGTGTTAGGTGAAAATGTACAACAAATCGCATGGTTTCTTCGCCTTTTGTCTGATGACAGTGATTTTGTCGGGTATCCTAGATACCAGGATACGGTAGATTTTACATGCACACTTTCGGCTGTCCCTGTCAGACAGACGAGGAGATAAGTATCGCATTTCCCCTCATTGTCACGGGGAAAAAGAACATAAAGTAAGAACATGAACTCAAAGCGGTTGTCATACGGCCAGGGAAGAACACGGGAATGCGGTAGGTGTGCGCCAGGAGGTTAAAGAACCACTGGAAAGGGAACTGTGTCACCACGTCCGAGTGAGGTTGGGCAGGTCGGAGTGGGAGCCAAAGTTGTCGTGGAAACATAGAGGCTCGTCTGCCCCAGTCATGTCTCTTGCCGCAATGGGACAAGGGGTCATAAACTAATCACCGTGCCCAGGATCGTCGCAAGAATGGCGACAAATGTTGAGGGGACCAATGGGAAAGGAGACCGGCACATCGGATAGTCCCAGGTTTTGTGACAGTGAGTCAAAGATCACAAGTAGAAAGAAGGAGACGTACATCACGGCTAGCTAAACTTAGAGAGAACATCAAGGGTCTCTCATCGCATGTCAGGCGACAAGGATACAAAGTTCCCACTAGCCAGGTCCTGTCGCAGATCGGGAAAAATGAGACAAGGAGACATACACCTCATCTCTCCTCGGCTCATCACATGTTAGTAATAATGAGACAGTGGCAGAACCTTTCAGGAGACGGTGGGACGTTTTCATCCTCATAGCACTGTTCAGGCTGGCAGCATCCAGATTTGTGGTATTTGGGATTTATATGAATAAAGGACTCGTCCTGCTGCCTTCGTAGTTCACTTCCTGACACAGCACAGGGGTGACTTTTTCCTGAATTCTAGAAGTACAGTCAGAAAAGCCGAGTGGTATAAGGTGCAGAATTAAGTTCTGGTCCTCAATGAGGGCGTGGGTTCAAACCCCACCTCTGACACGATTGTTACTGTAAGGCCTCTCCAAAGAGCTTTCAGTGCCACAGGGTACCTATGATTCACAACTGCGGCACCAGCTGAAAAAGGGGCTTATATGGGGTAGAGGCACAACTACGTCCCATACGACATTTATGTGGGGCCGTTCGGGGGTACTCTTCATCAGCACGCACCTATACCGGTATGACTCAGTATTCGGTATTATCCTCCACCCGAACCCCTCTATTCTGCATGCCGTGGGTGGAGACTCTAACCTGCAGCATGAACAGACCAAGGTTTCTGTAGAGGTTTTCGGACCGCACACTCCAATTCCTCAGTGAATCTGAGAGGAAGAATTATGAATGTTGATGGATTAGGTGGTTCCTGTGGTGCAAGGATAACGACTGACCCCTGCAACCCACCTGTAACTGACCTCCTTCTTGGAAGACCTATTTTCAAAGGCACACAGGCTACCGACCAGTCATTGATTCGGCCCTCCACTATGTAGGCAACCAGAGCACGACAGACCTCCCGGTGGTCCCTAGACTTATAGCAGCCTACCCATGCACCTGACCATGGTCCGCAATGCTTTCTTACAAGTGGGATATCCCACTAGTGTTACGGGACTAGTCTCGTACCCCGCATGACCCTATGTCTCAAGCACCCCCTCGGCCACATCTCTCAGGAGATTGTATTCCTGATAGCGGTGGCATCTGCAGCCGGGCAGAGTGGAGTCAGTTTTCCTCCGGGACGGAGGACACTTGGGTTCGCGGGGGTAATCCTTCGTGGTCCTCTCGGACATCGGCAGGGCAAAGACCCTGAAGCCAGGTCAATCGGCAAAACGTGTAATAATACATGCCTTAGGAAATTAGTGGCTGAAGGAGAGAAAGAAAGACTACAATGTCTGATCAGGGAACCGAGACACTATCGGGGAAAATTATAAAGTTCTACGGAAGAAAGTGACACAATGGGATGAGCAACACCCCCCCCCCCCCCCACCTTCCTGGATATAGACCTAATCACGGACACTACACAATGTAGCTCTGTCACCTCAAGTTTTCAGAAAATGATGAAGTGATGTGGTTAGAAGGACATAAGACCTAGAAATCCATTACGTAGACGTACTCGAGCATGAGAGAGCGTACGAGGCTGGAAAACTGGCTGCTTCATGGACCTACGGATGAGGCACACCACTAGATGAAGTAGTGGCAGCCTGCTCCGGAAGGCACAGAACTACCCTTATAGCCCACTACCTCAAGGAAGGAAGAGGTGCAAAGACATGTCGTGGCAGACCAGACATCCAAGGAGTGTGAGGAAAAGGAAAAGACACACTCGATAAGGTGGATACCGTCTAGAGGAAGTTAAATTTGTAACACAAGTGTCGAAACATGAGAACCTTTTCTTGCAGCACGGGTAAATATCATGCCCACCGTCCACAGCGACAAATTCAGCATGATAACTGAAGGTAAGTATTTTGAAGATAGTAAGAAACGAAAATTTTAATACACATTAAAATTAGTTTTTACTATTGAATAAATACTTACCTTCAGTTATAAAAGCCGCCCGCCTCCCCGCTATCACTGGTCAAGAAAAGGTGACTAAGTGAAGTGATATGGGATAACAATGGCGGCCTGGACTCGGCCTGTAGGCAGAGCAGCGCTCCTAGCAGGAGCTGCATACACTCGAATTTTTGATTACGACTTAAAACGCGGTTTTAAGAAATTTGGACAGTGGTAGCTTAAATAAAGTGATTTAAGCATGATAACTGAAGGTAAGTATTTATTCAATAGTAAAAACTAATTTTAATGTGTATTAAAATTTTGGTTTTGATTACCAACAGTGCGCGAGATGACTGTTTGGAGCCACCGCGTATTATGTTTCGGTTGTCCCCGAAAAGATGATTTTCGAGAAAACACTTGTTTTTGTTCAGCCACTTATCAGTTACTGATCGTTTGATCCAAGAGCGGTGGAGGGAGATGGTGCCATGGAGTCAACATATTCGCCGTTGTCGGAGGATGTCTATACGGCTGAGCGTCTTGATGAATTTAATTGTTTGTCTGAAGAACAGGCGCAGCATCATGATGTTTTACAATAGAAAAAGAACAGATGGCTTCTCATCAAGCTATGAAAGCTACTTCAAAGGCTAACCAGTTAGTGTTTAGGCCTAGTTGCTATGGAAATGGACAAAGCTAAGTTGGTTAGCCACCATCGTTTTCAGAGGCGCCACCTGACAGTGTCATTCCCGCTCTGCCTCCGATGCTATCGCGTCAGTCAATAGAAGCTAATAATAGCGATGTGAAATCGTGCGACTCTTAGTCAATATGGCTCCCCGAATTTAAGCAACCTCCGGTGAGCACCGGATAAAACTAGTGACAAATTATTACTGAACTTTTTGCTCTTTAAGTCTTGTGCCTTAGGTAATGGGGGTGAATTCACATCTTCTCTGTTATGACGTGCTTTGGCATGCGAGACTGGGTCAAAAATCTGTACACATGATTTGAGACCTGATGATGTACAAGCTACCACGGATCTCAATAGAGAAGCTGGATGGGAGGGTGGTTAAGGAAGGACTGATAAGCATGGCTATAGATGTTTGTAAGGAACTTTTCATAGGTTCATTAAGCCAAGTAGTAGTTCTAGAAGCAAAACACACAGTCGTACACAAGATTCGTCACGCCCACGTTGTAGGACTCGTGATAGGACTCTTATGGGTACACGCACGAGCAGACTTCTCGCAGTTAGACACGTAGCCATAGTCGAAGGTCTAATTACAACCGTTACTGATAGATAGTAGACATTTTCGTAATAAAAAAAAATCCATCGATGTAGATCTCCATCGTATTCTCATAGTCCGTTTCGTTTTCATAGGGAAAGAAGGTATAGTGGTCATAGTAAACGTTCCTCACATTACTGTTCGTGTCAAGATGTCATGAAAGCAGGCATCAGTGATATAAGCAGTGACAAACGTAGTAGTTTTTACTTCGAGCCTAAAATATTTACCTGTAATTTTAGCTTTTCGTTTAGAGGTCCTGTGTCCTAACTCCCAAAATAAATTAATAACATTAATGATCGTACAATAATGCTACCCGCTAGGTGCGCTGCTTGCGTTCCCGCCAATATCGCACTTTGTTTTGGATGCGGTGCGTCAACATAGTTTCGGCATTAGGTCCATGCAATGTCCACACTAGTTTCATTTGCTAAATGTGGGAAGAGACCATATCCTTTGTGCAATTTCGATCGAAACCTTGCCAGGAGTTTTGTGCTGGAATGTCTCCAAAGACTTTTGAAGGCTTTGAGGCAACATGGGCAGTCCTCAAAGCTACATGAACAAGAACGAAGAAATTTGCCTCTTTCGCGTGGTCAGATTTGTCACCTCACAGCAAGGATTCCAGCATGGCTGAAGAAATTCCCAGACCGGTCGTATGTAACGATAAATCTTTGTCTGTGGGCGCTTCTCCTTCATATACCCCACAATACCCTTTTTACCCCTTGTTCGAGTATGTTGATCAGTAGTGCGATCAGGTCTAACACGCTGTCGCGGACGATGTTGTCGACTCTGACCCTCTTTTATTAGGAGATGATAAACGAGCCCCGCAAGGGCGAGGGGCCGGCGGCTCCTTCTCTTTTTTTCCTGATACTATCTAATTCGCATTTAATCGTCAGAGGTTTAAAGTATTTCAGTGATACAAAGATTTCTGTCGTACTACAAAATGCCAAGGATTTCACGGCTGTCAATGTTGGTCCGTTTAAATTTATGACTCTTTATCTATTTTTGTCGTAGTCTCTGGATAATTTAGTAGAGGCTATAAGCAAATTTCCCGTTTTAGAACATGTTTTTCAACCACTCGTCAGATGTTGAAAAGGAAAGGTGTTTACTGAAAATCGAGATCAAGCCTGCATTTGCCCTTTTGCTCCACGCGAGGTTTCCGTCCTCGCTGAGCTCGCCTTAGGACACATGCGTTACCATTTGATAGATGTACTGCCCCAGTCAAACTCCCCACCTGACAATGTCTTCGGAGCGAGGCACCTGGGGAAACCAGAGTTCGCGGGCTTGGCGCTAGAAAGTTTGAGGAAACACAGCTTCCACCCAAAGATGCTTTTTACTAATGTTCGACTAACAGTTACATTACGGACAAGAATTATTCGTACGTCCATACCGTTCGAGACGCTGCTAATTGCACTACGCTTGGTTCTTATCACGACTTTTACATTTTAGTGGTGTTGAGTTGCTGGCTGCTTTGTACATTTTAGGACCATTTGTATGAATCGGCATAGATTGAACCCTTGCCATTTTTACACATTGCCTGGATTAAGTTGGGAAGTTGCTCGTTACTTACGGGCGTCGACATGTACAATTTATTTAATAAGGGGGTACAACGGGGAGGGGGGGGGGGGTTCCATTATTCCTAAACTGTGTGTCAAAGCGAATAATCCTCTCTTGCCACGCAACAAATTACTACGACGCAACAAATTTATATAGCTATTGTTAGAGTAAGCCTATTCAGACTTGAAGTGGTTAACTGAAGAGGAGTTGGCATCCTTAGATGTATTGAGTTTACCCGATTATAGCATGACAGGTTACCTGTTACAGGTCGACTTGCAATACCTAGACACCTTACACATGCCAATTATCCCCTAGTAGCTGAAAACATCAAAATAATGTGTGACGTCACGATTTAATGCGAACCTGGCTCCACCTACTGACTCCTCGTCCCGTAAACTTGTCCCACATTTAGGTCCACACAAGGATTACTTCTGCTATCACAGGAATCTAGCTTATTCCCTAAAGCAGGGAATGGCTTTAACTAGAATTACTAAGAGGATCAAGTTTACAGAATGAGCGTGGCGATTTTATTGATTTCAACACTGAGAAGTGGAAGGCTGCTACGACGGAGTTTGACAAGAACATAAATTATTTTGTAAGCATGAAAAATGTAAGGAAAAATGTTAGGAAATATCTACGGTAACTGTTGACGAAGCCAAACCATTAAGGTTGATGAATTTACCCTCTGGATTATTTCGACATAGGGCAGCCCAATTGGTTCTCTTTAACATGTACAAACTTAACAGTGATTCTTGCATGTGTTTAATTTTCACCGGGGACAAGTGTTACCTTCTGTTGTCCAATACAGATAGCCTTATGTACGAGGTCGAAACACCAGTCACATATTCAGTCACGAAGACATCGATGCATTAGTTCGACACCAGCAACTACCCTAGGGACCATTTTTTTTATCCAGAACATAAAGTATTTGGAATTTGTTGGACTGGGGTCGAAAATGTATTTAAACTGTAAGAGAGAGAGTAAGGGCATTCACACGAATGTCTTGAAGACTACTTGTCATGTTTATGTGAACAAAACACCTTTTCCTATGAACAGGTGTCCATGAGAGGTTTCAAACAAAGAGTTATTTACAGTATTACAGAAAAAGCTTGGTCATGCAATGGGAAACGCCATGTGCTATAGTGTCCGCGGCCTATCTTGAGTTCTCCGCAGAACAAACGCAGATAATCGATTGTACGTTTTCAAATCAGAGTTTCAAATCAGAGTGCCTTGTTGATATCCAAAATGGTTACAAAAACAATGGCGGCCATCGATTAAAGCTACCCATCCAGGAAGACGTAGCCGCTCACAAAATACTTGCAGGACTCAAGATACACCGCGCACACTATAAGTGACGGAGTATAAACTCTTGCATTATTTTCATTATTCCCTTGGGTCACCGGTTTAAGGTTTATCTCTTTAGCTGACTGAAAGGTCTGTATGTAAATAGGTTGGCTGACCCTGAAAGGTCTATACATATCGTCGATGTAATGAAACAAAGAAGTTAGTAATGTGTCTTGTCTCAAATTACTTGCACGTTATTGAAGTAGTGCTTCTCATTAAAGTGGCATTATCACCGATTGAAAGTCTGCAGAATCTGGCAACATCTAGCACTATCGAGCACTTGCTTGCATCAAGCGAAGGAATGCACAAAGTCATTTCTTTTAACGAAACGAACAAGCCACGAGCCTCCTTAATTATTGAGTGAAAATTTGGTACGTCCTCGTGCACCTGGGAGCGAACTGCAAAGGTTAACAATACCACTGCTGCTAGATGACACCATGGTATTTTCGTTCGCTTTTCAATCGGTGATAGTGTCACTTTAAGAGCTGCATTCTTTCCGAGGCCGTTGGCTGGAGTTCAAGTTGCATTTATTCAATTTAACAGTCAGGCCAAAGGCGGATCCAAGGGGGCTATGGCCCCCTTCAAGGCAACTAAATTCGAAAAAACTGCCATAATCGTTGAAAACACGCAGTGAAATTAGACACACAAAAAATACACGAAAGTGCAGAAAAATCATCTTGCGGCCCACTCCAAGACTTCATTCTGGATCCGCCCTTGAGTCAGAAGGGCCGTTCTATTAGTTTCCTTCAGTCGAGGGTATGGAGGAATGGTATGAGAAAGACGTCAGGCCATGTATTAGTTTTAGGTGGAAATGAACGAAAACAGCAATTTACCAGTGGCACTCTGGTTGAAATTGGTTTTTATTGCCTAATCGAAAATATACATTACCTTGCTATTTTAGCATTCCCCTTCGCTTTACTGCTAGAGATAGAATTCTGAGCCATCAGCCGCGCAGTATAAAAAGCAGTGCGAGTCAGCTAATATCTTTTATTCCGCAGTGTGCCCAGATGGTGATGTCGAGGGGAGGTAGGCTGGGCAAAGGCTTCGTTTAAGCAATGAAAACCAATTTCAACCAGGGTACCACTGGTAAATTGCTGTTTTTATGTGCCGACGAAAATACATTACCTTTCTGTTTTAGCATACCTCGTCACAAGCGGCAGTGGGCACCATTGGATGGGTCACCCTAGGGTTGCGGGCTGGCTCTCCCAAAAGTAAAAAAAAAATTCGCATAGCGATATGTCGATGGGGATGTCCTGCGTCCGAAGGCAACGATTGCAAATGCTTAAGGGTTTACAGAATTCGTCTAGCTGCAACGCAAGGTCCTAGCGATATAGTCCTTTGGCCTGATAGATCTAAAAAATAATGAGAAGTGAAGACAGTGGCATGGCGCCAAGAATGTCCTAAATAGGAACATTTACTGTGGAAGGCCCCTCCCCCGTTAAATCCACCCCTGGTGAAGGGAATAAAAAAGCTGGGTGCGCCCTTTACGAAGGCGTTCACTCTTTTTGAGGTAGATTCGTAGCGCCCAGACTGAGCAAAGGGTTTGTTACGAGTTCATCTCCTAAAATGTAAGTGAGAGCAGGGGCGATGAATGGAAAAGAACGTTCACAAGGCTTCTGAGTCCGGGCTCGAAAAGAAGCTCGAGGAATAAGGTAATTCCATTAATACCTGCGAGAAAGAAACAATCAGAGGATGTAGAGGATAGGGCTTGCATTTCGCGGCAAAGAATGCCCGATGCTAAGCTAAGCAAGAAGATAGTTTTGCGAGTTTTTCTCTACTTCCATCCAATTAAGATGCCAACTGACAAACAGTCATTGAATCTTAGTGCTGCATATGTCTGGTACGATCGCCATAATTTATTGTATGGTGCACAGTGAAGTAGCAACACTAAAGGTGGGTTAATTGGGTAGGTATTCACGGATAAAACAGACTTCCCATTCAAGCTGGGTAATGGGAAGAGAAATCTCATGTTTTTTAACCAAAATACCTCCCCAATTGAATTTTTGCGTTGCAGTGACTTCGATGAACTAGGGTTGGGTATTGCCGCCGTCACTTCTCGGGCATTTGGTAGGTTTCAGGGCAGCACCTTTAATCATCAGGATAATGGCAGTTAGCTGAATAAAGAAAAGGTTAAAGCATGAGTGGAATAATGAAGTGTTTCTTAGCTTTTCTTTATTAGGAGATGGTGAAGGGTGAAAAGCGACTCACTGTCCCACAATGTAGCTTGAAGAATTTCATCTTGTTGAGTCCAGATTCTTTTTTGATTTCCTTTATTTCCCCGTCCTGGTTGGCGAAGCTAATGATGGACTGACCCCAAGAAGAAGCCTTGCTTGACTAGATGTGGATCTTGAATGCTGCCTCTTTTCTTTCTCCGCCTTTCAAGCACCCGATGAGCAGACTCGCGAAGGACTTGAAACTTCTCACCCCGCCCCTTAGGTCTTGTTGTGTAAGAAGATGACCTTGTTCCTTGGTGAATTCTGGTCAAATCCAGGTTCATGCTCCTATGTGCAAAGCAGCCTTTCCTATTCTTTTCTGGCTGTGAAGACTGAATGTGTGGATTATTCTGTTAGCCTCATTTTCCTTGCAAGGAGGGGGGATCTTGGCAGGAAGCAAAACCAAGAGACGTCAGAACCAGGTTGAGGGGTCCTCTTCGTTCATGCTTAAGTCCAGTCGTTTACCTCATTTTTCTAAAGCAAATGCTGGAAGAAAACAAGAGTTGTCCACTCCTCTTCTAGGCTTGATTTGATAAATTTTTCCTTTCATTGGAAGTCCTTGTGATGGCAAGATGAAGGAGAAGATTGAAGCCTTTAAGCAAGAACGTCTGCCACGAAAAAGCATCCTCTTCCTTGTTACGCTGTGGCAAAGAGAGTGAACTTGAGCTGAGGTAAGGCAAAAGAGACTTCACGAAGCACTGACGAGTCATTCATGGTGGGCGAAAAGGTATAAAGTTTGCCAATTTCTTCAAAACTTGAAATTTCGAATATGCTCATCTCTAGTAGATTTCTATAATATCCTTAGTTTCTTTCTCTTCAGAGTGGTGAATGGTGATTTTGAAGTTTTAAGCAATTTTCAAACAAGTATTTATAAGTTAATAAATGTTACTAGTTTACAACAGATTTTTTTTTTAATGTAATATTAGCACTTTTAAGAGATGAGACTTGTAAACACACCCGGATTCTCAAGCTTAGTTCATGTTTTAGTTCCTAATAGGAGTCATTTTTGGTTGAGCTGTGCTAACACATTTTGTATTTGTGGTGCTGCTTTTTTCTTGTGGGCATTTTACAGGTCAGTAGTCAGTAGTTCTTCTAGGATGGTTTAGCAATTTTGTAACGTTTGCAACGACTCCGGGGAAAAACATTTCCTGCAAAATTTGCTCTTGCTTCTACCACTTTGGATATGGTGGCTTACCCGAGGATAGGCGACGTTTTATATGAGCATAGCCCTCAGTAGTGGAGGGTTTACAGGGGGTGCTGTTTATCTAAAGATGCGTTTCACTCCACTGCTAAAATGTATCTATTGACACTCCACCACAGGTCACCAAAGTGAGAAGCTTTGTGATGTTGCAAGTGAAGTGGAGGAAATTGAGGATGGCCTTGAGAGGTCGCTGACGTTAGGATTAACCCTTAAAGTGCTGGCGACGAGTATACTCGACAAAAACACAAGCACAGCTTTGAGTCCCAAAAACAGAGTCCAAAGTATGCACGAGATGGCCAACAATAAAGAAACGACAACAATACCAGGTTCCCTTAACAAGCCGACTCTAGAGACTGCCGTGGCCGAGTTGGTAGAGGCGTGTGCCTGTAGTTAAAGAGCTCCTTCAAGTTCTAGTCCCGTCCAGGTTACCCCTACTTTTGTGGAGATAGAAAATTAATTCAGCAGTCAAAGGGTTAAGGAATAATGTCAAGAGTCCAGGGCAGGGTTGGCAATTTCCTGGGAAAAACTAGTTTTGGACAGGGCACTGGTAAATACCGGTAAAAACCAGGTAAATACCAGTTAAGTGGGGAAAATGTTATTTTTTATAACTTTTTTTATTACACGCATCTTTAAATTTTGGAGCCTAAGTGCTCATTAAACGAAAATTCAAGTAACAAAATGCAGGGAAACTACTAACATAGTAAATTTCATTTTTCAATTTCAATTTTTAACATTTCCATTATAATTTTTGACTTTATAACACACAATTATGTTCATTTTCCTATGTAAATGTTGTATCAGCAAACATATTTTGAATCTAATTTTTTGAATTGAATACACTTTTAATTATATTTAACACTATTTAATTTTTAAAACTACCAGTAATGTAATTATATTTTACACGTTATACACCTATTTTTGTCTTTAACTGGGAATAACTAGGGAAAAGTAGTTTATCCCGGGGTGGAAAAAAAACCTGGTAAAAACCATGCCAACCCTGGTCCAGGGCCTACAACGGTGTTTGTTTATTTCTTAGAATCCTGACTTTTACCTTATTTTCGGCTTGGCATTAAGGTGGTTCATAAAAAACTTTTTTTGGAAAATGTTTGCTCCAAAGGTCTTATTTGACGACAATGGGGTACAGAAAGTTATAGCAAAAATTTGATACAAATCGGTTGACATTTTGACCCTCCTCCACTTAATTGAAATTTCAGCCATTGTGAGATAGGAAAATGGCTGTGAAAACTACCATTTTATTCTTTTTACTGGCAATTTACCCTTATTAATATGGGAATTGCAATTTTTTATTGAACAATAAAAGTTTGAGAAAGCAACTTACTTTAAAACTGATATTTTGAGTATATGCTTTTTTCTTATGTCTCCTAATACCAATATTTTCTTTGTTTATGGCCAAGGTAGAAGGTAGTATTCTATTGAGCGAAGGTAGTTTGCTGTCAAAGACAGTTAAATAGTGAAAGTGATGGTTCAAAGCAGACCAATGAGTAGGGATGGCAACTTCACCAATAGCCACAAGAATGTCTGCAGATCAGTTGGTATTTAATCAGCCGGCTGATTTGCTGGTGAACGTACTTCAAAGACAATCGGATATTGCTAAATATTTCTTACACGAGAAACAAAAAATTAATGATTGAAAACTCAGCAAAAAAGAACCAGACAATTCTATTATTGCAGAGGTTGTTGTCGCGAAAGTTGAGTGTTTACAAACGTGCGTCCATGCCAACTGTACAGAAAGACACAATTTAGACCCGTGTTCTGAAAGAGTATGAAAAACTTCAAAGTATAATCAGAATTCCAGCTTCCAGAAGGTATAATGACCCAAAGTATCCAAATCCCAATGATCTTTCGGACTTCTTCACAAAGAAGAAAGATGTGTTTCTGAAAGAAATTTCCTGCTGATAATCAGAAAGTGTTAATAATGGAGAGCAAATTTCTAGCAGATCAGCGAACTATTCGGATGATGACCATAAGTAGTACAGTGGAAAAAGAGGCCACCAGGAAACAACAGCTGAAAGAGTCAAGAAAGCAGAAGAAACCAGGGCAGCACAGGAACGACAATGACAGGAATCCCTATTTCAAATTGTTGCTGCTGAGAGTGCTTAGAGTTCCATGTTGATGAACCAAGTACCTCGATCTCATGTCCTGCTAGTGTTGTGAACATTACTTTGAAGGTCGCTGGAGGGATCTTCGGCAGATAGCAGAAACAACGGTGCGCAATTCTATCTCTGATACAGCAACAGCTCCCATTATTAATGCCACATCTCTTGTATACAATATTCCAGATGTAGTTGACAAATCAAAAGTCCGTAGAGCAGTTAATACAACATTTGAAGAAGTTGATACAGTGCTAACTGTGTTTTGTGGTGGATTTTGTTACCATGGTCGAATGGATGGTACTTTAATGCAAAAGAAAATAGGCGAAAAATACTACATATCGAGGATAACAGAGGAACATGTCACAGTTGTTTCACTTCCTGATGGAAAATTTCTGGGGCATGTATCTCCAAATGACGGTATAGCTATAACTGTTTCGAAATGCCTCACCCAGTTTCTTCAGGAGAAAAATGTTACAGACTAAATTCAAGCCTTGGCATGCGATGGCACAAACACAAAAGTTGGCTCGGAAGGTGAAATCAATCATCTGATGGAAATGAGCATTGGATGAGCTTTATAATGTAATATTTGCCTTCTGCATGCGAATGAACTGGCACTGCGGCACCTCATCATTGAATTGGATGGTCCAACAACAGGTGCTAACACTTTTGCTGGACCAATTGGAAAATTACTACCGGATGCCGGAAGTTATTCTGTCCTCTGATACAAACGTTTTAATCATTCTCGGGCTTTACGTAAAATGCCTGATAATGTTTGGAAGGATTTGTCGGCACACCAGAATATGTGGATGATTATTCAGCTATTTTGGTTACATATAATTATTTACTGTTTTTTAATGTAAATGTGAATTTTAAAAGTTATTATTAGTATTAAGTTATGTAAGTTGGTATTCAGTTGCATTAATGTCGAAATAATAAATATGTCATAGAGCTGTTTGTCTCTCATTTTGCTTTAGTGTCAACAATAATAGGTATTTTTCTTAAGTCACTGGAATTTCCTTTAGCAATTTCCATTCTCTATCTTTTATTGTTGAATAAAAAAAACTGCAATTCCTCTTTAAAAAGGCTTAATTGACAATACAGTGAAAAAAGTAGCCATTTTCGCATCCATTTTCCTACCTCGTAATGGCTGAAAATTCAATTAAGTGGAGGAGGGTCAAGATATCAACTGATTTTTATGAAATTTTGGCTATAACTTTCTGTACACAATTGGCATCAGGTAAGACCTTTGGAGCAGGCATTTTCCAAAAAAAGTTTTTTACGAACCGCCTTACTTGGCATTGCGGCGAATTAGTTAATCAGTAGCCCAACTTATTGAATACATCGAGTCACGTGTAACAATGAAGCTACAGTGCTACTTTCTTCATTTAGGCTACCTAAGCACAATGCCATTACTTTGTACATTGGCATTATGCCTTCCGATGAGTACAAAATGTGCGAACATTCAACGCCAGACTACAAAAATTCATTATATTAAATCTTCGGTAAAGCAAATTCACAATAACTACCATGTTTGGGCCAAAACATTTTATTCACTTTAAATAGAAAACGAACACTGTCGGTATTCTGAACATCATTCAAAATTTACACGATATTAAAATAGTAAACATAGGTTTTTAAGAACTGCCACCTATTTGCAAGGCTTGCAATTCTGTCACAAGCTGGTCTTCCCTCTTCAACTTTTCTAGCTATTAAAACAAAGAAAATATTCCAGCTATTAAAACACAGAAAATACAGTAAGTTTTACTCATCATATACCATATTACTCGACTCAAAATTTAAGAGAAGTAGCATTTTTGGGCTTGCATATTCTAAAGAAATAAATGGCTAGCCATTATGAGACGGGTGACTTTAGCAAGGCTTTCATAAGGTTTGGTGTTACATTTATTAGTTTGTATACTAGTAAATTCACCTGACCCTGTATTCGAAGCCCAAAATGTTAACAACCGCTTCAACTTTCTCGACTGCTTACTGAGGCCATTTTCAAAATGTATTTAGTTTTTGCTAAATAATCCAAATACTATTTGAGCAACTGGCACCATTGGATTGAAATGGTATATTCAAACATCAAAATCAGCCAAAATTTGATTGAGTTACGGATTTGCATGTGAGTACAAGATGCTACTGCTATTTTAATGGTACAAATTTGAAATAAAAAGTACCGTCTTATATTCGAGATTATACAGTAATGCCCCGGCTGAGTGAAATACTGACCTCATTACTTTGAACAGTAATAATTGGTATTTGTTTTAGTTACATCTCATAGACCTATAGCATAATCAAAGTTCGCCTGGCAGTTAGTTTAGTTTTAACAACACTTGCCATGCACGTGCATGCAATGATAACACACGTGCATTGGGGGGGGGGGGGAGATTAAGCCTCAATCCCCCCCTCCCCCCATGCACGTGTGTTATCATGTTATTTGTGATCACGCTCTCCCCCTGATTATTCTGCCAATCGTTGGAGACCAAAATCGGGCGAGGTAAAGTGGGGAGGATGGCTGGGCTGTAGGTCTTTAAGAGGTAGCAGTGGAGTCGCTCACTTTGTTAGCTCATTCAGAGCCGTCTCGCTACCAAACAAAAATTACTATATGGTATTAAAATTGTTTTATTTTTAAAATACTTCACCTTGTTCACCAAGTTTGAAGGCAAGTTCGTCACTATCTATATGACTGCAGGTCCATAGCCTATACAGCACAAACTGTCACATGGTTCAAGTACAAGTACTCCAATTGTTCAGGCATGGTACCAAGGCAGCAAAGCTAGCAGCTTATGCATATAGTTTGCATCAGCCAGGATTCTGCCTCACAGTACAGCAGAACAAGAGGAAATGATTTACCAACATGTGTGCACATGTAGCAATCCAGAGGCTGGCACTGAAATGGTGGGTACAAACTGTTCAATCAGCCTCTCTCGAAGACTTGGTGCGATCAAGGCACTCTGGTCATTCAACACGTATGTTAAAGATGAAATAGGGTCTTAAAGAAGCAGTGTGTAGCCACTGCCGGGCATACCTGGCTCCATGGCCTCAAGTATGCATTATGATGACATCATATTGAATTTACCCTATCCCTGGTGTTGTAATGGAACCCACAAGTATAGCAAAATAGAACCTTTATGTAGGCATAGGTGTGCCTGTTCCAAAACACAATCGCACCCAATGTCTGTAGCTGTGTGGAGAAACCACTCACCAATGGTAGCTGCAGCTTAATTCCTTAACTTGCTATGGGAGTTGGCTCACAAGCCAGCAAACCTCGTACGACTGCCAGGGCCAGGGCAAGGGATCAGACAAGACAAACGCAAATAAATGTACCAACTTTTAATATGCATTTGTCCCGGAGAAGGACCTTCGCCTCCTTGCATGCGGATAACTGAATTAAAAAGTAACTCTTATAACCGTGAATGCCGCATTTCTGGGTGACAACCACCCCCTCCCCCGGTCTTACCTTTACCTTTAAATAAGACGGAAGCCAAATGGGCCCGAGAAGGGTAAAATAATATTTATTTAATTTTACCTTTACCTTCGCGCATACCCCACCAAAATGCAACAAAGTAATCTGGAAGGAACAGGATTCGACAAAGCATCATGCTAAACAGAACTCTTCAATTCCTATTTACATGGCTGGTGTGCAGTTCAGAGTTATCCTCAAGGAAGGGAGGAGGGGAGATCACCTACAACGAATAAAACTTAAAGACGTCAACATCAAATGAATTATTAGCATACTGAACGGGAAAGAAGACAAAGTCAGTACTCCTGTCAGGTAGTCCTGAATACGGAAAGAAGCGGAAATTGCATCCTCAGTATCAGACTCAGCAGACCCATCGTCTGATTTCTTGGAGTACACCACAAGTCAGGGGGATGTGACGGGGAGAGGAGGGGGGGGGGGAGTGGGCGGTTTGGGTTTCAGTCCAACTACATTTAAGTATTGTAGATGGAGATGCAGGACACAGAATAGAAGAATTGTTCACAGGCAAAACAGACCTGGATCGTGAAGGACCTAACCTGGCATGGGCCTATGGACCAAAAAATAAGCTGGTATGGTTGCAGATTGAAAGTGCCAGAGGCTAACTGATCCCAACCACACAGGTCCAACAATACTACGTGAGGTGCAAGGATGAATGTGATAAATCGACACAAAATGGTTGGGTATTCCCATGGCTATGTATGCTAGTTACAACAGTGGGGAATGAGGTCGCCAAATGGGGAACTGTTGTAGAAATAACTCCTCTCACTGTCTAACGACTCTGACTGCTATGTTACAATTGATTTCGATGCAGATGGTACATGCTTTTTCCAGCTGGTCAGCTTTTTCAAGAGTAGGAAGATACACACTTTGAGGAGCCTTTCTTTTTACACAAAAAGGTCCAAATTGTAGCACTTGATACATACTGGACCAACCTCCAATGTCAATCCAGCAGCAGACGCAACTTGGCAGATAGACCTCATGAAGTACATGCCATTTTCTAGTTGCTACTCACCACTGAGCCAATACATCTTTTGTGGTAGGTGGTTTTCAAATTTATGCACTTCTTGCATAGTACAATTTTGTTTAATTACTAAGGCTGTACCAAACCGAACGGAACATGGCCGAACAGAGGGTGTTCGGTTCGGTTCGGTTCGGTTCGGTGATCGGTCTTTCAAAAGCAAAATACCAAACCGAACACATTTTCACTTCTAATCGACGGATTTTGACGTTTGAATACACCATTTTGAAGGTTTTTTTGCCAGCTTCCCGTTGGTCCAAACCACAAGTTCCTAGCTCTAACGGTTCAGAAGTTATATGGGAAAATGTAAAAGTAGTGGAGATTTTTTTATGTTTAAACAGAGTTTCAACATCTATGGACTTACAAGTCCATGTGAAAATACTTATATTTGTTAAGAAACTTGGGCTTTGATGAATCTTTGTGAACTGAGTTCTTTTACATTTTAGTTTAAGATAGATTGGTTTGGTACATTTGTTCGGTTCGGAAGTGTTCAGTGTTTGGCATATTTAAGGTTTGTTCAGTTCGGTTCGGCTAAAAAATTCTCGTTCGATACAGCCTTATTAATTACACTGTGCTTTAAATGGTTTCCAAGATATGACGTTTGGAGTGTTGGACTATTGCTAGTTGCCATTTTGGTGAGTGGGGCTAAAACAAGTTGCCATTTGGCTTCATTTGCCAAATGGCAAGTGGTTGACGACATTGAAGAGGGCTTCACTTTTGACTGCCATTATCAGTTTGCTCTGCAACCAGTCTGAACTCTCCAATTGCTATTGGTGTTTCTCCTCTCCTTCTTCTAATCAGACATCTTGAACATTAGAAACACACTTTACACCATTAGTTGTCTTGTTCCCTCCCCGTTTCTTACGACAGAGCCAAGAGAAGTAAAGATGGATGACTGGCCAACACTGCCAACATCTGGAAATATGCATTGGATGGAGAACCAAGAGTACACGCTTTTAGGGTTAACGTCAAACGTTTCGACTTGGCGCTGATCCACCAATTTATGGCTCGGTGAAAGCATGCGCAGACACCATTAAGTTTCCGAACTAGCACTAGTACTGGAAACTAACTTGTTTCTTTCCCTGGGAAGACGTCCATTCGATGAAGACGAATTCCTAATGAGAAATGACACGACAAAACAACACATCCACACATAAATAACGACCACACTAATTAATGGTATATGAGTAGAATAATTTTAATTCAAGTCGAGCCAAGTCGAGTATCGAACCGAGAAGTTGGTGAACATAGTTTGCTCGCAAATTTCTTTTTAATTTGCTAGGATAACAACAAGAAAGATAACAAGTGCGGCTAACTAACTTTATGGGTAAATGTGTATGAAATGACTTTCCAGTTTTAACGATATAAATTAAAAACGGCTTGAGCTAATGGCATTAGTTTACACCACCGGGTAGCTCTCGTCAAGACAATGAATTTGGTACATTGGAATGTTTGCATCGGTCAAAAAATGATAAAGTTATCGCACTTTCACCGGATTTGAGTTTTTCGAGTACGGATGCAAGAAACGAGCAGAAACGATACCGTCCGAGGCCGATACTTCGATGCATTGCTCTCCATAAAGTTAATGTTTCTTCCATATTCAAAAACAAAATTGATGATATACCCAATTTCAAAGCTTTGCGAGCAAGCTTCTTGCAGTAAAGTGCGTTTTTTGGAACCTGTTTTAGGTTTTTGTTAAATAATTTGAGAACAAGTGAAGCTATCACTCTAAAATTAGCACCATTGGTAAGCTCTCAACAAAATGGTTCGAATGGTATATATATATATTGGAACATCAAAAACGGTCAACTTCTGGCGAAAATCTCACAAAAATCTATATTTTACCAAATGGTTAGCCGATGCCAGTATGTGTTTCGGCCAAGCCTTAATTTTCAGTATCGCACATCCCGACGTACAATAACTGAGACGTCCACTCGCTTATTACAATAATAGGCCATTTTTTTTAACTCTCCAAAATTCAAAAAGAACAATTAGAATTGGTTGCATACAGCATTTTATACAATATAAAGAAAGAATCAGAGATTTATGAAATTTATTAGAATTTCTTGCTGCCACTAGATGCCGTTGTTACCAAACCATTGTTATCCTAACCGATTTTAATTTTTTACTTAAAATGAAGAAACATTCGATCAAAAAAGGCAAAACACACATCATCTAATAATGCAGGGAGTGGTTTACACTGCAGTTGGTCAACACCCTTTGGTAACAAAATTGGTAAAAACTAGGGATCGACCGGACCAGGTCCAGATCTTTTGGACCGGCCGGTTTTGGGTACACCGGCCACGACCGGACCGACTCCAACTTTCGGCTGCCGGTCATACGACCGGCAATTATCGCTGCAATCAATGCGCGATAAAAAAAAATTAAATAAAGTATCTTCGTAATAAATTTTAGTTCGCAACAAATTTAATTTGAATATGAATTTGTGTTGATTTACCCCTTCAACTGGGAATATTTCGTTTGCTGCTTCGTATTGACAGAGCTACGGTAGCGGCGTGGTAGAAGAACAGCGTCGCCATATTGGTTTCAATCTGCAGCTAATTCGCCATTCATGTGCCGTAAATCGCGTATTAAACGCCCATGGGCTTGTAAAATTAATTTGCCTAAAATTGGGGGGTGGGCGTTAAAAACAAGAATTGTCTATTTTCTAAACCAACTTGCCCAGGGAGGGAGTTTTCTAACACAAAAAAATCGCTGATAATACAGTCATTCGCGTGCATGATCTGGATTCACTCTAGCAAAATACAATGCCTTTATTCTTATTTATTCACAAATTTAGTTTATTAGATTGTCCACCTTTCAATATCTAACATAATTCAAAGTTAAAACTAATTTCTAACCATCACCAACCTTTAAAAGGACAACGCGATTCACAACGGGAAGCGCATTTTTGTTTACACCATTTTCTGGAAAGTCGTAAAATTGACATTGTTTTCTGTTCTTCCCTTTTTCCTGCCTTCCTGGATAGAGTAATCAGAGTAATCCATGCCAGAACTTCCGGAAGAACTTCCGGCTTGGATTACTCTCTCCGGGTGAGCAGGACGAAGGGAAGAACAGAAAACAATGTCAATTTTACGACTTTCCGGAAAATTGTGTAAACAAAAATGTGCTTCCTGGTGTGAATCGCGTTGTCTGTTTTTAAAGGTTGGTGATGGTTAGAATTAGTTTTAACTTTGAATTATGTTAGATATTGAAAGGTGGACGATTTAATAAACTAAATTTGTGAATCAATGAGAATAAAGGTGTTGTGTTTTCCTAGAGTGAATCCAGATCACGCACGTAATTGATTGAACGCTAGGCCTAATATTGCCGACTTTTCCGTGATTACAAACGCTCCCGTGAATCGTGTTGGATTAAAAGTTGATTTTGTTGAATGTATGAAGTTTTTAGTTAATTTTGTTGCAGAAAATCAAAATTTACGGGGATGAAACGTTGCTTTCGTTAAAACGTAAGAAGATTTCAGTTAATTTTACCACAGAAAATCGATAATTTTTAAGAGTTGGGCGTCAACAAGAGTACATCACGATTTTTGACTTTCAAGCATTTTAGGGGACTGGGCGTTAGCATTAACTGGGCGTTTAATATGCGATTTATGGTAACGGTTTTAACGTTCAACCGGAACACAACTGATGCCAAATAAAATTATAAATAATTAAATATATTTTCCTTCCTTAACTCGTTAGTTTGATTTGCTTGAGATTAAATAAATTTAATATTTTGATATGTGCGGTACTTCGATTGTATGGGACGCCAGTCGGTTCATAAGTTCGTGTCGCCTGCCTTTGCGTCAACGCGGAAGCACAATATTGAGCTAGTGTTGACCCCATACAAGGTTACTCAGTGATACGACCAAAACACGTGCATCGTGCTTGTCGAACTTTGTTATTCTTTCCCGCTATTTTGCTATTAATATGGCTCAAAATCAAAGAAAAAAACAATCCGTAAGCATAGTAAAGAGTTGTCCACAAAAAACAGCACAACATGAAAATTTGTCCGAAATCCAAAATCCATTTCTGATTCCGAAAAAAGTGGATCTATTTTCGAAAGTTTTAAAATAGAACTTTGAAAACAAACATATTCAGCTTTTGCTCGGTGCATCATCGGTACTGTGCAACCGAAAGAATGTCGACCATTTTTAAAAATGTACGAAAAATAGGATGCACTTTTTCGGAATCAGAAATGGATTTTCTATTCAGAAAAATGGTTCCTTTTGCACGTTTATTAAAAAAAATTTCCAAAAATTTCAGGTTATGCATTTTTGTGAACCGCCTCGTGTGTCGAAGTTTTAGAACTTTAAACTTTATGGTCTTATTTGAAACCCCACTTACAGGCTATCTTTCATGAATCGAATCAAAATATCCTTTGTAAACTAACAATGTAGCCTACTTTTCTTGTGCAATGAAAATAAAAGTGTTTTGTGAAAATGTTTAACATGGTGCTTAAACTGTTTGACCTAGATTGCTAGTACTGAAAGGTGGTTATAAACAACACCGGTGAATGGCTCTGGAACTGGTACCGGCTGCTCAAGGAACCGGGGCCGGTAGTACCGACATGTAGGCAGTCCGGTCGATCCCTAGTAAAAACCGTCTAAAAATTTTTTATTGTATAAAATGCGCTGAGCAAAAGATTTTACGGTATAAATTGTGTTCTTGTATTAATCCTTTACTTTGCCGATATTTACGAGAACTTTAAACTTTATTTCCTTAGTGAAAATTGTCAGTTTATCCACAAAGCATATCAGATTATTTATTAATAATAATAAATAATAATAAAATTTTACATTCTCCACCTTGAAGTGTGCAGAACCCGGAAGGGTGTTGAGCCACTCACACCGGGACTGGAAATTTATATTGGAAGACTTAGGAATAGAATGGAGAACATAAAAAAAGAGATTTATGGTCGACGTTTTAAAAAGGAATGCAAGGGCTGAGATCTGAGCAGCCTGCGGAAACCCAGAAACGTAGGTTGGGAGACAACTTCGACTTGTAAGGCGTTCCATATTGGAACAGTGCGGTTGGAAAAGAAGTTGTGACGGCAATCGTGGCTTGAACCCTGCACTGACAGCTTCCACGGATGTCCTCTGGTCGCAGGTTTATGCTGGCAGCAGTCAAAAAAAGGCAGGTATCATCGAAATCAAACCATGAATGATCTTGTAAGTCAGGATAAGGTCAAACCAAATCTTACGGAGCGCAAGTGGTACTAGACCCGTCCTCTCCAACCGTTCAGAAGGTGATAAGTCTAAGTCCCCGGAGACCGGGCAAACCCTTAGTGAACCGACGCTGCACCGACTCAATCAAGTCAATGTCCTTGAGCAGGCCAGGAGACCAGACTGGAGTAGCATGCTCAAGGAGAGGACGCACAAAGACCTTGAAGGCCCATACCTTAGTAGCAAGGTTACCAGATGTAAAGCATCTGTTTACAATGCTCAAGCGGCGAAAAGCAAGTGCACTTGCTTATTGTGTTGTAACTTTGGAACTATTCGTAATGCACAATAGCAAGTTTTTTTTTTTTTAATTCTAATATGTCCACCATGATCTCAAAAGTTTAACTAAACTGCTTAATAATTCAGTTTCTGTAACCTAAAGTGCAAGGCATAGAGATGTGTAAAATGAGTACGCGCATGATTCCTGAAGCGTAGAAAAGTGGACACGTGAGGGGGAGTTACAAAAGGCCTATTATTTTAATATGCAAGAGCAAATCAACTTATTCACCCTTCTGGAGTAAACATTCAAATTAAGTTGATTATTTTATTAGACTAGTAGACCAAATGCTCAACACACTCAGTATTATAAAAACTAATTTGTTAGAATTTGCACAGTTCCCAAATGTTATGGTTCACGATACATTAAGTACATACCTGATTTATTTCCAGCTTTTTTCCTTCCTTTAGCTGCGCTTTTAGTGAGTAAATTTGCTCTAACTTCTACAAATAAAAAAAAAAGTTATTTTTCATGCCTCAACCAATACGGAAAATGTGTTTTTATCCCTAAATATCTACCTAGGCTAATTACATCTTTGTGTTATTGTCTGCATAAAACAAAAATTCCTGACATAATTTAAAATCCTATATCCATCCAACTGACACATCCCAAGTATAGCCTTGTCGGGTCAGTAGCGCATGCACTAAGATCGGCCATCCTTTATTGTCTTGGTGCACAACAGTCAGTGGCAACAATGAGGAGGCAGGGTGCGTAACTTGGTAGGTATTCAAGGGATAAAACATCAAAATATCAGGGGCAGCTGGTTGATTTTTGTTTCTATTGCCTACATGAAAATATACATTACCTGAATTTTAGAATTCTCCTTCTACCAATGCTGTTTTGTACTAGATAGAAGACTTGGAGCCCCGCCAGCGTCGGTACCCTCTGCACATCGGTTCTGCGCAGCCTGCTTAGTGCTTACTATATAAACCGGATCGATGGCCTTGGCTTCATCTTTTTTTATTCCCTAAGTGTGCCAGTGGTGACAAAGACGGGAGGAGGGTGGGAATGAGGTAATGTATATTTTCATATAGCCAATAAAAAACAAAAATCAATCAGGTGCCCCTGGTATTCTGAAGTTTCTATATGCCATGAAAATACACATCACATTCCACAGGATAGGTATCGAAGTTCTTAGGTTTAGCGGTACCATCACCTGTGGGGCGGAAGAACGACGTTTCCTGGCTGGGCCAGGCAGGCGGAGGATCCGTATAGAGTTTTAGGGGGGCACTGTTGTCCAACAGAACACCTCCTGTTCGCAGGAGAGTGGTGAGTAACGTAGTGGATTGGCTGATAATCGGTTGTTGACGTGGAAGACGGTCCTGGAGACCAAATCTGAAACCCGTAGACAAGCCACGGTTCTTGTTATGTTCTGGCACCGAAAGGGATGGTTTATACAGGAAACAGTCCAGGATAATATCCTCCATGGTCTTGAAGAGTTCTGGAAGAGGAATCTCCAAAGGGTCCGGATCACCGTGAAAAGGCGGATCGAAGTGAGCATGTTGAGAAGGTGGGTCCTCTGAGGTAACTGAAGGAACCGGCATACTAGTAACAGATGCAGAATCGTCGGAACCAATAGGAGGAGGATGCGATGATCGCGGAAGAGGAACCGTGTGAAAAACCGATGTGCCGGTAAATTGCAAAAGTCCAGCATCATCAAGAACGGACAGATGCGGCTTCTAGACAGAGAAAGCCACCCACTCGTCGGTGAATTTTGTAGGAGGATCCGGCACTGGTGGCTGCTTACGCTTGAAGGAACGAAGAGCGGATTCCATTAATGCATGAATGTGTTCCTTAGAAAGGGAACCGCCATGGTGAGCAGTTACCTGTGACCATGAACCGGTAGAATGATGTGATGAATGAGAAGACAGGTCCATGGGACGGTCTGGTGGGTGCCGAAGGGCGTATTTGGCGGCAGCACGTTGGGCCTTCACTTGTAGCTTGAGACGGGCATACCGTTCCTTTGCCGAAAACAACTCTTATTGTAGGGATCGTAATTCGGGAATCGATCGTGGTACAGTCAGTTGGCATGGGCGGTCATGTCTCGAAGATAATGAGAGGTGAACACCGTGGGACTGCGCCATGAAGCGCATTCATGATATCCAAGATGGAATGTTACTGTGGTGTGCCCAGGAGGTGGAGATGGCTCGTAGTTCGAGGGCGGTGACTCGAATACTTTGTTCGGCGCAATTGATATCAAGGGCATTATGTGCATGGAGGATGACTGTTTTAATCCACATGGAGATCATTCTTGCCGACGTCTCCCCACGCTTAGTAGTAAATGGGAGAAAAAGCTGACGAATGGGCTCAGATGCTTTAGGGCAGAACCGTAGAGCCCGTTCTGGTTCGTCACCCAAAATGTTGGAGAGGGCTAGGATGATAAACGGCCAGGATCGTTCACCAGGTTTTTGAGTCTTGGTCCGGAAAGACGATCGCGGGGTCAGGGTTACTCCGGAGCAATCGTCGAGGAAGAAACAGTCTACAGGCATGGTGGTGAGAGCTTGAATTTTGCTGCAGCGAAGGCACCAGACAAGGCAAAGAAGAAAACGGTCTTGCGAGTCAAAGAACCCAGGCAGACGAGGCAAGCGGTTCGTAGGGGTCGTAAGGAAAGAACTACGAACGATGGACAGATCCCAATCTGGGAAAAGGCGGCGAATATCACCGGCCTTTCCATGTCAAAAGACTTGACAAGGGTGGAGACGCAGAAATTGCAATGAGGGAGAGACTGCAAGCTGGCCGAAAGACCATGTTTAAAGTGGAACGATATACCAAAATAGTGGAATTGCGGGGCCCATCATCGAAGAGATCGTTTAAGAACCGTAAGAGTTCGGGGACTAACTGGACTTATCAGTTGTGGGAGACACCAACGAAACCAGCGGCTCCAATGGCTGTCATATATCTTGTTAGTGGAGCCCCGAACGGCCTTAGAGGCAATGCGGGAGGCTTGTTCTGGCGAAATTCCAGCTACTTCGAGCAATCGGACGATAGTAGCCACCCATGTAAATGTAGCGACTGTGGACGTTGGTGGAGCATGCTTCCCTTCCTATCGGGGAGTAGGTCGGGTATGTCCGGAAGGCACCGCGGGGAGTCTACTAGGAGTTGCAGTAAGAGAGGGAACCAGTGATCAATGGCCAATTGGAAGCAATGAGAAGAAAAAGACCTGGCGACTGGCTGATCTTGCGGAGGGCCAATGGAAGCAGTTTCTTGGGGGACAAAGGTAACCGAAGAGAAGGTGCCAATCCATGGTGAGTTTAACTCTTGTTGAGCCCTTGGCTTTTCCGTCCTTAATCTATGGTGAGGGCGTCCACTGGTCAAGCCCTGTCGCCTGGGACTGGGCTGACGAATTGGGGAAGTTTGGCATTGAATCTTGTGGCGAACAGTTCCACCATTGGACGGCCCCAAATTAGGAAAAGAGATCCGCATATGGATGTCCTTAAGTGTCCACTCCCCTGATGGCGATGCATGTCGGGAGAGAGACTCTGCTACAACGTTGCGGTTGCCCGGAATGTGGAGAGAGAGGAGAACTGTCTGGAGCGAGATAGAGTTGAAAAATGTCTGATGTTATCTGATGAAGGATCCGGGACCGGGTGCCTTCCCTTTTTTGAAGGTAGGCAACTGCGGTAGTGTTGTCTATGTGGACCAGCACAATCTTTCCTGTCACCATGTGGCGGAAAAGCTGGAAACTGAGAAGAACTGCCCAAAGTTCGAGAGTGTTGATGCGGTCCATGGTACCCGATGGCCACTTGAGGCTACTTGATCGCCTATGTGAGCTCCCCAACCGTGGATAGGAGCATCCGCGAATAGATGGAGCCGAGTAGCCGGTTCGTGCAATGGTACCGTTGCTGTTAGGTTCAGGACGTCCATCCACCAGAGTAGAGTATCAAACGGAAAGGCCACTTTTGAGTCGTCGATGCAGGACCACGTCGGGTTGAGGACAGTTGATTGGTCCATGTGTTGATACGGAAATGATGAAGAGGGCGTACCATCCATTGGCCGTAAGGGACTAGCAGGGTGAGTGAATTCAGGGAACCGATCAGCAAATAGAGGTCTTGTAGTGTGTATGCTGGAAGGCACAGGAAACAGTGGATTTTGGACTGGACGGATGCTACGCTGTCGGGGGACGGCATCACAGTGCCGTGGAACAAATCGAAGTAGACACCAAGAAACAGGAAGGTCTGGGACGATGTCAGTCGCGATTTGTGCAAGTTGATGCCGAAGCCGAGGCTTTTTATAAGGTGCAAATTGAAGTCTTTGTTGTAGAGTAAACCGTTGGACATCCTGATTTGGAAAGAGCCAGTCGTCGAGATAGGCGTCTGCACGAATCTGGTGTTGATGTATAAAAAAGCTAGAAAGGGTTTGAGAACCATCGTGAAGATGCGAGGAGCCTCGTTGAGACCGAACGGTAGGCAAAGAAATTCGTAAATTGTGTCATCGTAAATAAATCGGAAGAGGTGCCGGACAGAGGCACGAAGAGGGATGTGAAGGTTAAGCTTTTGCAAGATCTATACAAATCGTCCAGTCATGTGACGCCGCACGGAGACCGAGGTGAAGAACGCGGTCGATCACGGAGAACCGACGTGGGAACCGAGACTTTGCGAGGCAGGAATAAGGAGGTGCCGAAATCCATCTTGACATCGGCCATAAGGAATTCTGACTGTGGGTAGGTGTCGAAGTTCAGGGGGTTAGCGGTACCGTCGCCCGTAGGACGGAAAAAAAGAGGTTTCTCGGACCGGCCGAGGAGGTGAACGATCCGTGATGAGTTCAACAGGAATACTGTTACCCAAAAGAATATCCTCGGTCCGAAGGAGAGTGGTGAGTAACGTTGTTGATTGCCCAAGAACCGGTTGCTGATAAGGGAGGCGATCTCTGAGACCGAACCCGAAGCCAGTAGATAAGCCACGGTTCTTGTTTGTTTCAGGGACTTGAGGTGATGGCTTGTAGAGGAAACATTCTGGGATAATATCCGCCATGGTCTTGAAGAGTTCAGGAAGAGGAATTTTCGAAGCATCCGGGTTACTTAGAAAGGGAGGGTCAAAATAAGTGTGTCAGGAGGAAGATTCTTCCGAAGCAAGCGAAGGAACCGGAATACTAGTAACGGATGCGGAGTCATCGGAACCAACCGGTGGAGATGCGCCGGTAGGGAAGGTGGAACCGGGCGAAGAGCAGAAGAAGTGGACGGTTGCGACGAACTGGCCTCCTCGTGGGAGCACAGTCGGGGCTTTTTCAGAGTAGAAGCCACCCAATCATCGGTGAAAGTAGAGGGACCAGGTAAGGGTGGTTGCTTACGCTTGAAGGAACGGAGAGCGGATTCCATTAGCTCGTGGACCAGTTCTTTGGAGAGGGAGTCATCGTGATGAGCGGTAACCAGAGACCGCGAGCCAGTGGAATGGTTTGAAGAATGTGAGGAGAGATCCATGGGACCGTCCGGTGAACGGTGCGATTTGCACTTGGCAGTGACCCGAAGAGCCTTTACTTGTAGCTTAAGGCGAGAATAAAATTCCTAGGCTGGGAACATTTCATCCTGCAGGGCCGGCAACTAGGGGACAGGGTGCGGAAGGCCGCAATGGAGCAGAGACGTGGTTGCCGTATCCCGAGTGGGACCGGACGAGGCCAGAGGTACTGAAGAAGAGGGGGCCCGCAGCGTAACTGTTGGGGGGCAGTGTCCCATCATCTGGTGACCGCGGGCAAGCAGCGGACAGGGTGGAGAATCCCGGCATAGGTGGGCCAGAATGTGAAATTTCGACAACCATGGGCGGAGTAGTGATCCAGGTCCCGAGGCGCACCTTTAGCATGCGAAGAAACCGTAGGGAGTGTACACAGCACGTCCGAAGTGGTCGAGACCTAAACAAGAAAAGATGATGCTTCAGCCTCCATCTCAGCTTATATACTAAGGAGGCTGCGCAGATCCGATGCGCAGAGGGTAGCGACGCTGACGAGTCTCAAAGTCTTTAATCTCTAGTACCATTAGTAGAAGGAGAATGCTAAATATCAGGTAATGAATATGTTCATGGCATATAGAAATTACCTTTTATCCCAGAATACCGACCCCAATTAAATTTTTGCATCGTCCTAACTTCGACATCTTTGGATGGTGGGCAGTTGCCGTCGTCGCTCCCTGGGTTAGTTGTCCAAGTGAAGACAAAGCATTCGCTTGTTAGACGTTTCTAAGGTAGTGTGACATGAAAGATGTTTCACAATTCTGTGAGGCAGCCTGCAGGACTTCTCCATGGGAATCATTCAGGAGGGATTGATGATGAAATCGCCTGTCGATGCGTTACTTCGATACAAGACCAAACACTATATTGTCCCGCATTGCTTACTATACACGTCTGCAACCGTGAGCTAAGAATTCAAACTAACTTCTGTTTAGAACGTGGTTGGCATTACAAACAATTAACAAGCTAACAAAATTTGAGTCTTTTTGTGATTGATTTACAACCACTGGTCTTCAGTATGCTATGTGAACCAACCATCCAGTGCAACATAAAGCAGCTTGCTGGATTCGGTTTAAGCAGTTTTTTTTTCCGGTGGCCAGCTTACGCCTAGCCAAATTTTCTTCCGGCCAGGAATCGGCTTACGAATATATTCGGCTGCGGCGGAGATTTGAGGTTCGACATATTGGGTTACAGCCCAACGGGAAACAGGCCTGACGGCGAAAGCATTATTGTCAACTGGGGAGGGGTTACTGTGGGAGGGGCGCTCAAGGATTTGGTAGTTTACTAATTTTATCACTAAATACAACCTAAATTGGTATAGAATCATCCAGTTCACAATATCATCTTGTTTGCTGTGATCACTAGCCGTACTCGAAACTGGTGATGCACGTTTTAAACTTTTTTTTTCTTTTATTCGTGTCGCTTGCCACTTCTCCCACATTGTTTCGAACACACAAATCTATTTGTCATTGTATTTGGTAGAATATTCCGGGCACGGGTTCATATGAAAATCGCATGGACGGCAGATATGACACAAAGGGTGTTAAGACGTTTACCGCTCTTACATGCGGTCGGGATCGCAGACATTTTGGCACAAATGTGCACTGCATGGAAACAAATGTACGTTCGCGACACACCCTAAATAAATTATGAGAAAAGAGCAGGTACAGGGCACCGATATGGGGTGAAGCATGGTTGCATGCATCTCAAATTTTATTGGGTTTGGTGCATTAAGGTGCATTTCTAAAAGAAAAGCTAAAAATTACAGGCAAGTATTTTTGCTAGTTGAGATGCACTAACAAGCTCATCACTGGCATGCACGGAGCAAAATTAGCAAATTTGGGATGCGATGCACTATAATGAAAGAGGGCGAGCGGCCGCTAATGATAACGGATGTACCCTGTAACAATAAGTCACAAACAAAATTTTGCTTCGATAATGCTGACTATTAGAGCCGAGTTGAATAGTCTCAAATTTTTGGTTGAGAAACAGTAACTGCAGGCACGATCATATTTCGGGTTTATCGCGCATGGTATCAAAACGGAGAAATGGGCAATTCAGCCACACTGAGAATAAGAGTGGCCCTCTCCATTGAAAATGCTATTTACTTCCCTAAGAAAAAATAAAACACCGGGGGTTCCGAGGGAGGGGGAGCAGGGATGGGAGGTATTCGTACCACACAATGTGGTGGATGCAGGGGGTGAGGGAGGGGATAACAGGTACCAGGGGAAACTGCAGGGGCAAACAGGGGGAATCTGACAAGACAATGGGAGAATACGGAGGTGGCAGGGAGGTCTGGGGGAGGGGGTGTCGGCATCCGTTTTTATTTCATGATACCTGGTAAAGTATTTCACTCGTGCATGCGGGAACCAGCTAGACTATCATATGTTACGCCGGAGGTACAGCTAGTTTATTAAATTCTTCTCTTAAGCTTGCTTTTCTACCCCTTTTTAGGTCACTCAGAATGATTTGTCCTTTTTTTGTGTGTTTATTGACGATTCCCTTATTTTTTTTGGGGGGGTGGGGGGATTAGAGTGGTTTTGTTTTGTTTGGATTAGTGAAAGATTTACAAGTATGCTTAAATCTCACCCATTGTGAAAATTTCCAGTGCCAATTATTGTATTATTTTTTTATAATAATTAGTTTGTTTGCCATAAAGGTTATTACTAAGGCTGCACCGATACCAACTTTACCGATTTGATACCGATACCGGACCAGTTTTACAAATTTTGCAGATACCGGTACCGAAATCCAAAATAGTGTCCCCAATTTTTCACCAACAGTGTAGTTTTCTGCACAGTTCAATAATTATTAAAATAAAAATTTTTTAAGTAGTAACCAAAAGTTAAAACCTAGCTAGCAAGATACTCAGTGATTTCCTGAGCAAAACGCCGTGAAAAGAAAGTCATAATCTCGAACGGTTCCAGAGTTACCGATATTTCAGCGAAAGTTGCAGATACTGCAAATATTGGTAGCCGATCCAATCCAGTATCGCTATTGGTGCAGCTTTAGTTATTACTAAGGTCAAACTCTGTAACTTCTTTAACTTACTTTTCGAACATTGCGAATTTTCTTATCCCGTTCTGCATCACCCGTACACGTGTCAGAATTAGCTTGCGCAGGAGACACCTGGATAGGTGACACTGGAGATTCTTCTTCAACACCTAAACCTTTTTCCTAATAAAAATAACATGTTTAGGCTACAACAAATGAATCACAGAGTGGGGCTTCGTTTCAGTTTAAAATAGGGTTGTACATATATATAACTCGCTTGTTTCATTTTTACACCAAAAGAAGTCCAGAAGATAGACAAAGCAACAGCAATTGCACAGATGAATCTCTTACCGTAAATCGCCTACTAAACGCCCATGGGCGGCTAAAATTAATTCGATAAAAAAGTGGAGGGGGCGTTAACAAAGCTAAAACAAGATTCATGACCTCAACGTAGTTTTGGGGGTGGCCGTTTAGGCCTAAATCCATCATGATAAAGTTGATTATTCACGTGCGTGATCTGGGTTCAATCTAGCATTAACACAATCTTTTTTTTTTTAGTGAATCGTAAAATTGACTAAAGCTTATCAAAATCAACGTTTTAACCCTTTAAATCTTGGTTGTTCTGCAGCAAAATTAACGAAAACATTCATAAATTTAACGAAATCAACATTTAATCCAACACGATTCACGGGAGCATTTGTAATCACGTAAAAGTCGGCAATATTAGGCCTACGCGATCAATCATTGATGTGCGTAATATGGCTCAAGTCTAGCGAAAACGCTATACCTTTTTCTCATTTTATTCTCAAATTTAGTTTATTATATCATCCGCCTAATTCAAAGCTAAAATTAATTTCTAACCATCACAAACCTCCAAAACAGACAACGTGATTCACCACCGTGAAACGCGTGTGTTGACTCATTTATCACCATACTGTTATATATTGTCGTCCAAGACGGAAGTTCCGGCGAAAGTGGACGCGTAGGTCTGGACAAGCCTCAGTAGTGGACGCCGAGGTTCCACGCCTCCAGACTCTGGAAGCGCTTGAAATATCCAGTCCATCGCGTCCGTTATGACGTGACTCTGCTTGGCGTTTTCCGGTCGTGAATCGCGTGTCTGTTTTGGTGGTTGGTGATGGTTAGAAATTAATTTTAGCTTTGAATTAGGTTAGATATTGGAAGGCGGATGATTTAATAAACTAAATTTGAGAATAAATGAGAAAAAAGGTATAGCATTTCCGCTAGACTTAAGCCATGTTACGCACATCAATGATCGATCGCGTAGGCCTAATACTGCCGACATTTCCGTGATTACAAATGCTCCCGTGAATCGTGTTGGATTAAATGTTGATTTCGTTAAATTTATGAATATTTTCATTAATTTTGCTGCAGAACAACCAAGTTTTAAGGGGATGAAACGTTGATTTTGGTAAACTTTGTCAATTTTACGATTCACTAAAAAAAAAGATAGGGTGGTGGGGGGGGGCATTAATAAGGCTACTACACGATTTCTGACCTAAAGGTATTTTTGGGGGGGTGGGCGTTAGCAATGCCGGGGCGTTTATTAGGCGATTTACGGTAACACAAACCATTTGACTGGATCGCTTTAAGTAATGACTGTCAAAGTGGTTCTCATTACGTTATGTAACAATTACTAGGTTCGATAACCAAGTTGTTGAACAATCGCTATAAAAAGAAGCACAAAAATAATTATGCCATTATTTAGTTACTAGAGTGATGTTTCGTCCAACCCATTCACTTTACTCTTAAACTTGAACTCCTGCTAACAGTAACTCTTTGTTGATGGAGACTCCCACCTTTTCTTTCCTACAAACATCATACAATTTATGGATGCTACCATTACTCCAATACAGTCTGCAAATGGGTTGGTTTCCTCCAGAGACTACCCAATGAGCAGATAGTGCAGTTGCATATGGCCTCCACTTCAGAGGGGGCCTCTCCAAAGACTCCACAAACTAGTGACGGCCTTGCTAATGACCATTTACGATAAATTTCCCACTCTCGGGACAATTACTTGCACACGACCTCCACTTTCATTATTCCAGCCCTGGTTCCCTCCTATGAGTATTTGAGGCAGTGGCAGGAAAGCCATAGGGAGGGGGAAGAACTTTTTTGGTTTCACAGCTCCAAAGCAATGCACTAACTTAGTTTTTTCGGTATATTCCCAAAGTTAGCAAAAGGATGTCATTTGACATCTTTTCTTGAATACTTTTCAAACCAACGACCTGCGGACCCATAACTATGCAGATCTTATAATTCTCAAAGTTGTGTATACACGCAGAACTAGGCAAAGCTGGGCTCGAAAGTAATCATACAGGGGGTGTTAGACGTGAGTTAACTTAAACTTACTTGTTCGGGCTGATCCTTTTTTGCCTTCTTAGCATCACGTTTTTTCTTATTTTTTAACGCTTGTTTTGATAAAGTACCTGCAAGCAAAACAATGCTGTTTAGAAATAATATACTGTACATACAAACCAGTTTCTTTTACTACGAGGAAAAATTAATGAGTAAACTAAACTGTAATTAACTTGATACATGGCAGCTTAATCCTGGTTTTCACTGTGGTCATTATTAACTTACTGTCTTGCTGCTGTTTCACGTTAGAAGGAAGTTCATTTTCCTCATGAATCTTGAAGGTTGATGGAAGCCCACGAGCTGCAGGGGGACGGTAAGTTTGAGCAGCAGCTAAAAACAAATAACAACAATGAAGCTACAGCTCATATTCGCAATTCTATCTCGTAATGGTTTGTAATACAGAGGTCCCCAGTGGTGTAACTCGTGAAGCACATTTGTCGGGACGTGTTTTAGTTTTTATTTCATGCCATTATTCACTTGTTGTTCACTTTTTGAAAGTATTACTTTTCTTTACTTGAGCGAAGTGAAGGTTACTTTTGCGACACTAGTATAATCACAACTTCATTCATGAATGACTGGTGAGCATCTCTATGCACTGTTTCGCATTGGAGTTTCCGCTTTTGCACCACGTGACAAGGCAATCCTCGAATCCCAACAGCGGTGCCTTGGGGGGGGGGGGGGCTTCAGTAAGGATCAACTTCTCATTTTAATTTTAGAAATTTAGGATCAGAGAACATGCGAGTTGGCATTTTACGTGACGTGATACCACAGGCACGACTGACTAGTGGCAAACAATTAGTGAGGGACTGGTGGCAATGCCTGTTGGAAGATGAGCAGGTCGCCACTATGAAATCTTCGGCCATAGAGCTTAAGTAAACGATATTTAGCCAATAACTAAAGGGAAGTATTTTTGGATGGAATTGAAAATGGCTTACGTTCAGACTTTTGTTGAGCACTGTGTTGTGGAGAGTATGTAGGATCACGAGGAGTGTAGGTCCCTTTAGGATGTGGTTGCCATGTCGTTTCATACAATTCTTCGTTTTTCTCCCAGGGGTGGTCCACCACTTGTTTTCCAGTGAAGTGCCACAATTTGTAGCTGTTAAAAAAAATAAAAAAATCAGACAAACTGAAAATGCAACTGAGGTGAAAATGAAACAGACATTTGTAAAAAATTATAGGGTTTTGGACAACTCGTTGGGATTCATATCTTCCAGGAAATATTGAGGACTGAATTAACTTCAAAATTATTCTGATAGTAAGTGGTGTAAATGTGAGACTATGTCAGGGCTCAAAATAAGAACTGTGTACTCGCGGCAAGATTTGCTACGAGCAGAGTTACTAAACAACTCTCTTCCTGTAAAAGAAGGAAGGGGGAAGAAATGTAATAATCACACTCAATTCAGGCAAAAGCATAAGTTAAAATCACATGACAGTTTTGCCAGCCAGTATTACCTATTTCCACAATATATTATAAATACCCGGCAATAACTACCAAGCCAAACTGTCGAAATTAATAATGATGTAGAGTTTGGAACTTTGAAGAAAACAAAAACGAAAGTTTTAACACTGCTTAAAATTAGTTTTTACTAATCTAAAATACTTACCTTCAGCAAATCACCCGCTAGGAGCGGAGCACTGCTATTGTATCCATATACTACGAGTATAGGAGCCATGTTTCACGCTGGCAACCGTGAAGATGAAGAGATATCGGGTTTCGGGTGGATGGTCTTCCTTTGGTGTTGAGTTAGGAAGAACTCGGATACAGGAAGAGGGATGGGATCTTCCTTACGTTCAGCTTCCCAGCTATGTGTCTGGGTTGAAGCTTCAGATTTAGAACATTGCACTTTTTGAATAGCCTTGACGTCTCTTCCATTATTGCTGCAGAATGAGTACCTCCTCCTCTTTTCATATGGTAGACTGCAGTCGTGTTGTCTGTCATTACTGTGATGACTTTTCCTTTCAGTGTTCTTCCAAAGAAGGATTGCAAGATGAATTGCTCAAAGCTCCTTGTCTTTTCGCCATGATCCAGACACTTGCTCCCCTTCTAAGTGGGCTCCCCAACCTGTTGTAGAGGCATCTATAAAAAGCAGAGCGTCTGGAGGTGGTTCTTGAACTGCAACACCCGCTATTAAGTTTTGATGGTCTGTCCACCAGCGGATGCTGTTCATCGGTAGATTGTGGAGAGCAATCTAGTCTTCCCCGGATGCATGAGGAAACCATTCCAGATTTTGAAACCAATGAATTGGTTTGTCCTCCATTGGCCCTATGGGACGAGCTTTGTGCACAAATCTAAAAGACCTATGTGCAAAGTGAGTTCCTGACTGAAATTATCGATTTCAACAGAAGACTTTCTAATGTCCTTCCTACCGTGTCTATCCTGTCCGGCGAGGGACAAACCACACAATTTTTGAGATCGAACTCTGCACCTAGAATTTCATCGAGGGAAGAAGTCTGAATTTGAGCTGGTTCACACCTAAACCGAGATTGGCCAAGAAGCGAAGGCAAAATGCTCATTGGTGATGAATTGGATTTCTGATTTGTGACAGCCGTTCAAAGAGGCATGCGCTCTGAGCTTGTTTTGGTGAGATGAGACAGCACTGGACGAAGTATCGTTGTGAAAACGTGTGGAGCTGTTGCTAGGCCAAAAGGAAGGGCCTTGAAATGATAAATTTTCCTCCTGAAAGAAACCGATACAGGCGATGAACTGATGGGTGAGGGTGAATAGTGACGTGATGATAGGCTACTTCTAAATCTATGGAAATGGTGTATTTGTCTTTTTGAAGTGGCTCCCTTATGAAATGGATGGTTTCCATCTTGAAATACTCTGTTGTACGGTGCTGATTTAATTTTCGAAGTTCGAAAATCAGTCTCGTCCCTCCTCCTTTTTGCCTATCATTCGCACTGGACTCCACAATCCCTCAAGTGTTTGGCGGAGACAGTTAATTGCCCCTGTTTCCAGTAGTTTTAGAACTTCTTTTTCTAGACTTTTCGTGGAAGAAATATTTTGGTTCTACAGAGGAGGTTCTTTTGAGATGGCCGGAAGCGAATGGAAAGGCGGAAGATATCCTTTTGAAATCATAGTAAGAGTGAAGGCGCCAGAAGTGAGTTCTTTCCATGTAGATATGTGATGCCCCCTTACCACCCATCTTTTGGTGAAGAGGGGAGGTTGTGGAAGCTTCTCGGCAATTTCGTGATCTTCTCCCTCTACTTCTGAAAGATCCCTTCCTCAACGAAAATATCGCCTACACCTACTCCTTTGTTGGGAAGGGACGTCGTCTGGAAACGGCAACTGTGACCTGTTTCTTTATGATGTCTCGTTCGCTTCTCTGTCTTTCCTTCCTTTTGTTGAGGGAGCGTTAGAAGGAGCGATCTTGGTAGAAGGAGCGATGATAAGTTTTGTTGAATTTTTTCTTGTTCTTTCCTGTGTATTGAGGTATGGAGACAAATGGGGTTTTCGAAGAATAAAGCCATTTGAATTGCAAACGAAGCAATCGGTGATTCCACCAATAGAATTGACGACAGCCACTAGATAAGGTGATTCCATTGACATCACACCCCCTCCCCCCCTTCACCAGAACTTCTAAACTTCTTAACTGTCCTTTTCAACTCGGGCCTAAAATAATTCACCATTCCGTACACCGCTCAGCTCTGAACTCCGGTTTTCTTAAAGCCGCTGGAAGAAGAAATCAGTTGAAAGATCTTCGCATTTCAACCCTCATCAAATCATTCAAAAGTTAAAGTCCTACAACCAGAAGACTCTCCTCACAATGGGACCTATTCCTAGTTCTGAAATTATTCATGAAGGAACCTTATGAACCCTTGCCAACATGTAACCTTCACCCTAAACAAGAAAACCAGTCTTCCTGACAGCGTAGGCCTCAAGCTTGCGATGCCTTCAAAACCAGCTATCATCCCTGCTCTCGCTACGATCACAGGTGATGGACTGAAATGACAACTCAGCCCCATTCGGGCATTAAAATTGTACTAGGAAAGAAATGAAAGCAACGAAATTCGTATAGGATGGAACCAACTTTTTACATCGTTGAAAGGAACATTGGTGAAACTACACCTGCAATGCTTAAGATCTAGCCTACCTAGTAAAAAGCAAGGATGTTATGGAACCTTATTTTCAGTGCTTAACCCAGTAACACTTTTAACGACTCTGAGGAAGGCGGTTCCCATTAAGAAAAGGCTAGCAATAAACTTTCCCCTCCCCTATAATCCTCACCACAGAGCCGATGCATAAATTCTGGTGACCAAGGTGAACAAATTCAACCAAATTAACAAACAAATATACATTTATTCAGTAAATAACAACCAGGCAGGGCACTACAAAATTCAATGTTAAATTCGCAGATCTAATCTAACTTAGACCAGTTCTATATAAATTCACAACCACTGACCAAGGCCTAAATTTCTAATTGACAAGGCCAAAACTATTTCTACCCAAAACTTAAATTTCTTTACAGTCGCCTTAGTCAATGAATAACCTCGAATATTTACAGCATGCCCATATGTACATTTAATTCCCTACCCCACATATAAATAGAAAATAAATAACCAATTCTACGAAAATATACTCCACCGGTAAGTCAGTGTTGTAGTAGGCCTAGCCTATCTCCAAAACTTTCTCTAGTTTATAGCCTGTTCCTCTGAACCATAAACCATTTTACCACAAGTAGGCTACTACAAAAAAAGTAACACGGAACCTAGGCATATCTCACCCTTTTTCCCGTTTCCAAATTTTAACCAACAGGAAAGCCTGTTCACACTTAATTATTCAAGTCCGGATAAATAATTCTATGCTCATTGAATTCCATAAAGCTCACAAGGAGCGTTAACCACAAGCTTAACGTTACTTAGGTAAGTTAATTCCTGCTGCATGAATACTGATGTGAGTAAACCCTAGTTATCAATACACACGTCACACACTAAACCAATACACTCAAAAAAAATAATAAACACTTTGCAAAAAAACTAAACGACAGTGTGGCGGCCCAACCCCAAATTTGTAGAAAGAGTCTCGCGAGTTTCAGTTATTGTTACCCATAAGGGACCACAGTACAACGACTACGCAAAATGGAACACGCTCTCCAGCAGCGACCATAATTCACAAATTCCTCTCACGAATATATGAACACTGTAGTGCAATAGCACGGCCTTAGTTACTCACGGTACGAAGACACATTGGAGTGGACCAAACAAACAGGCGTGGAACCGAAGTGAATTGGACGTCTCGTATTATCGCTCAAACATTTTTCCTGTTACCGCCAACATCAACAAACGCTTGCTATGCAGTATTACGAAGGACAGGCCAGCTTCATGGTGTTCAAGCCGACGTCCGAACTTCACCAACAGATGACCGACGGAAATTGACTGTCCCTATCTACCGGGAAACAGGAGCCACGGGCGGGCCCTGAAATTATCTTGTACTGACTTCTTTTTTTCTACATGGTGGTTTCCAAACAAGACAATTCGCCACACAGTCAAAGGTAACGCAGAGAGTGAACCGACGCTTCACATGGTCGTGGGTTAGTTGAAACTCGAGGGGAAAACACCACGTGACACACCAGCCAATCCCAGAGCACGCCACACCGACACCACCACTGTCGTAAGAAAACTAACCCTAACTAAATAAACATAATGTGTACAAAAACCTATCAAAACGAGAAGATAACATTACAGTAAATTTTAAACCGAAAAAAAAAACCTCGCAACGGAAAAATATTCACGCAAGAACAGATTGCAAAACCTAATTTCCAAAGGCAATCAATTCAAGAAAGCGAAAATCCCCACACTCACTCACACATGCGAAAATCCCAACTGTGGGAGTGGCATCTTCAAATAGTTAGCGTTTCTCACGCTACAGTTATCAGAAACTGAAACTTCATTAATTCTTGCTATTTTAAATACAGACATTTTAACCCATAACCGCCGAGATACGAACGTACGCCTTCAACGTATAACAGCGAAAAACTAAGTCCCAGCGCGAGCTTTGTGAAAGCAAAGCGGGCAGTCACAGCCCAGTTGTCAGCGTCGTCGGCTCCAAACCAAGAGAACGCCGGTTCGAATCCGAGAACCGACCCAAATACCATATGGACTCTAAAAAAAAAGGGTCTGAAAGTTCTTTCAGGCGGTTATGGGTTATTGGTCGCAGTCAATTATTTTCTACACCTTCAGCTAACCCATAACCGCCTAGAGACGAACGTACGCCTTCAACGTATAACAGCGAAAAACTAAGTCCCAGCGCGAGCTTTGTGAGGGGTCCCCGGGGACCCCGAGCAAAGCGGGCAGTCACAGCCCAGTGGTCAGCGTCGTCAGCTTCAAACCAAGAGAACGCTGGTTCGAATCCGAGAACCGACCCAAGTACCATATGGACTCTAAAAAAAAGGGTCTGAAAGTTCTTTCAGGCGGTTATGGGTTAACAAATTTGGTTTCGCAGCAACGAACCAAGCTAGTAGCTACACAGAAAATAAAGATGGGAAAATAGAAAGGTTCATTCTGGGACTTTTAGTCGGTGAGGCAGTACCTGAAAAACAGGTTTTTTTTTTTTAAGTGGCCTAATAATGCCTTTCATTAGTTTTGATTATATTGTAAAAGTTGTATATCGTCTGTATCAGATTTTTCTGCGTCCAGACTGCAACCTCGAGGCAATCTCTGCAAGCTATTTCGAGCCCTGGACTATGTTGCCGAAATTTCAGACGACTTGCATACAAAATAGTGGTGCAACGTTAACCAAAAAAAAAAAAGTTGCTGTACCTTGTGTCTCATTGCGAGCAGACAAGTGTTTTTTTTAAGTCAGCGTAAAATACTGCAGTTCATAACCACTAGAGCTGCATTACGACAGTTGCTTATTGCACTTTCTTATTGCTAGTAGTTGACAAGTGGCAAAATCTATGTTTTTCCTGGCTGTACCGATTCTACTTCACACTGATGTGATATCGCATAACATTTTATGGATGCCGATACTCAATTCATTGAAGATGAGAGTGCATATTGCAATTTTATTTCTGGAATCGTGGCAGTGCAGTCTGAAGGCAGGGAACACAAAGTTTTCGTTGCCAACACTGATTTCATTTAGAATGAGACGTCGAGTTGTAATTCCATTCCTGAATTTTAACAGTCAGTGGGCAGGGAACAAATCATTCTCTATCAGCAATGTTAAAATGTGGTATCTGTAAAAAAAATCGCTAAGAAATACTGATTCCAACCAGATACGTTGAATATCTGCAGATTTACCAATAAGGTAACTGAATCGGTAGCCGTAATTTTTTCCGCTTTTAATTGGTAAGGAACAAAAACTTTATGCCCTGCCTAAAAAAAAAATGCTCTAGAAAGTTCGCAAAAAGTGCCAACTACACTGTACTATCAGTAAAACAATCGGTCCCTTACTTCAAAATAGAGCTGGAACCAAATATCTAATCTTACCCATTGCCAACCCGAAGTCTTGGTGAAGTAGTTGCAGTCAGGAAATGTTCACTATCAGGCATCCACGCAAGATACGTTGAATCAGCAGCTCGTGTTTGAACTATGAGTCTCCGCCGCTTCAAATCCCAAACTTCCACATTTCCTTGAAGATTACCAAAACCAGCTAGAATTAACAGTGGCTTTTTGTTAAGGTTGTAACCACACAGAATAGTCTGCGCTGAGGATTCGGAATAATGTTAAGAAATCCACGTGTGGTGTTAGCACCTTACAAGGCCAGGTTTAGAAAAATGAGAGATCAGGGAGACATATATAAATATTTTTTCATTACACACTTGGGATAGTTATGCTGTACTGTTTTGAATACATAGATATTTTCATCTCAAGGATACAATGTTAATGCAGCTCGACAGCAACACAACTATGTTTCCTACTCTACATAATATTTTGATGAAGTAAAAAACACTAAAATTAAAGATGTTTAAAATTACATGCTTTTTCCCACACTAATACTCTTACTTAAGGCAGCATCAGCAAAAAAGTAACAAACCCCTGAAGATTAAACTGTGAAGCTCAGTTTCTCAGATGGAACATGCACTCGGTGCCCCAACTGAATAAGGTACAGAAGGGTTATGTTGCATTTACATGTTAAATACGCTCAATATATTATTACCGCTGGAAAGTTATAGTACGAGCAAAGGGTACCATCTGATCAGGGCCGTAGGGAATGGTACGGGTGTTGCGGCATTTGCCATACCACTTTTCAGCACACAGCTTTAAAATACCACATATTCAAACACACACAATGCCAGTGCTGTCGTCAACCCTTTGAAGCAGCCTTGTAGCATGCGTGTGGCTTTCCTACCGAGCTTTGATATGAGCTGAGCATAATTATGTGAGCCACAACTTCTATTTACCCTACAGCGAAGGATTTGGTTGCTCTAGAGAAGGAGGTTTTGTGGTTAAAGAAGTAAAAGAAATGCTTCAACACATGGAGATATCCAAAGCAAGCTTCAGAAAGTGGTTAACACTAAACATTGG
>JAHWFP010219879.1:6306-20689 GCA_023313725.1 Lithobius niger | reverse complement strand
AGCATGACTGGTTAGCATCTCGGAGAAACACGGGGAAACAAGTTTTTTTTTATGGTGAGCGTCATGAACGTACGTGATATTTTACCGTTTTACATGCATCGTGCCCGTTTATAATGGACTTAAGCGTGACGTCACTTTTTGTGTAATCGGCCGGTGAGTTGTTCGGTGAGTTTAGGAAAACGCCCAATGCCGAATGGAATCCGTCGTTTGCGTCCAAAGATGACGTCACTTTCCCTCGGCACAGACTTTTGGAATGCTCGGTTGAGTTTTCCCACGGTTTCTGTGTATTAAAGGTGTATTATCGCAAACTATCTCCAGAAGGACGAGTTTGGCTTGGTGGTACTGTAAGGTGCTGTCTAAATGAGCCGCATTGGGTGGGCAAGATCCAGCTCTCTTTTGATTTGGAAGGGTAGCACGTTGATAATTACGGCGAGTAAAATAGAGGCACAACGATCATTACAGATTTCGTCCAGCCTACCCTTTAACTCCCACGCATCTTCAACAGCTGGATTTTCAAGTTAATATGCGATCGGCAGCTGATTATTCAAAGCTTTTCCATCCCGAAGGTTTGGATTCTGACTTATCTAGCCCGTAGGACCATGTGACACTCTAACGCAACAGGACAATAGATTCAGGATTTTCACTCAATTACTGTCTATTATATCACTACAAAGCTAGGGGACTTTGCAGTGAGTATCGCACCTTAGGCACTAACAACAGTTTTAGCTGTACTGGCTCCAGTAGTTCCAAGGGTCCCAACTGGTTAGTTCGACCCTCAACATTAACTGAATATCCACTGCCAGACTCGTCGTTTTATATTCCATGGTAATGGGCCGTGTGCAAGAAGCCATTCCAACTTGGTTAAGCAGTTTGTCACGTTTCCTACCTAGCAACTGGCGCTCGCTATCCCCTATAGTGTCCGCAGCCTATCTTGACTTCTCCACAGAACGAACACAGATAATCGATTGTACGTTTTCAGTAGCAGAGTACCTTGTTGATATCCAAGATGAGTACAAAAACAATGGCGGCCATCGATTAAAGCCACGCCATCCAGGAAGACGTAGCCGCTCACAAGATACTCAAGATACACCGCGCACACAATAATTGTAGCTATTGGCCGAGTGCTCCGTCGCTACACGTAAAAGCAAGGTGTACCACGAAGGGTTGGCTACGTGGTGTCCGTTGTATTTCATGTGACGGCCTGTTACGGAGCTGCATTATAAACATAACCACATTGGATCTGAACTTGGTTCAATTGAGGAGGCCCCTGAAGTCTTCTAAGCCTGATATTGTTAACTTGTTAAGGATTCCCGCCAAGCTTTTTGGCCGTTCGAAGTCGTGATATCAAACGCCAAGCTTTTTCACCAAGTTAATCCCTCCGAGTAATGGTTCGAAGGTTAAATGAAATATATGAAAATTGCTTACTGCGCAATTTTCAATTATTTCATTTAACGTTTGAAATCTTAGTCAGTGGGATTAACTTGGCAAGACGGCTTGGCGTTTGATATATAAATCCAATGGTCGACTCTTGATTGCAAAAAATAATTGAATTTACTTCTTCTCCTTCAATGATATTTACAAACATGAATTTTTACAACGAGACATCGAACAAACGATTTTGTCCCACAAGCCGGCAAAGAGCGTCTCCGCTGCTTGTAGCAACCTTTTGCGAGTGTCTCCTTTGGAGCCAAAACATTCTAATATAATCTATTTTCGCGCCACTCAATCGGATACAATTTTACACACGAATGGAATGTCAGTTCATATGGTAAACATGCTGCTTTATTTGGCGTTCGATGGCTTGGCCAATGTTTCCAAATTCTCCTTGCTTCTCGAATGCGGTAATTACCCTTAATTGCTGGTAATTGGATAATGACTGTTATTAGGTGTTCGAATGGAACACTACCACCAAACCTTACAGATATCACGACTTCAAACGGCCGAAAAGCTTAGCGGGAATCATTAACAAGTTTTGTTTTGGGGTAGATATTACATATTTTTGTCGAAATTGATAAAATCCATTTTTTTTTCTTAGCAATTACGAGATGGAAAAGCCAATCCATTTTTATGGTTCCTTTCCTTCACGCGGCCTCGAAGTATTCTAAGCCTGAATATTAAATCCAGTAAATAAATATTTTTTAAATATGTTTACAATAAGTGAAATACTGCAAACACGGCAGTCCAACTCGCTATTTTACAGTGCACAGTACTCCGCAGACGTTTCAGCAGAGGATAAAGTAGCTATATTAGTAATGAAAAAATGAATGCATAATGTATTATGTATGTGTAATGTATTTCATAATGTATTATGAAAATGAATGCATGAATCAAAATGTAATGAAAAAATATGTACGAATTTAAAATATTCACTACGGTCTTAAATTGCTAATATGTTTATAGTTAAAGTCGTGGAATCATGTGTACTCCCTCCCTTTCCAGCCGGATTCCAATATCGTTAGGCCAGCTACGAGAAAATAATACTTCAAAGGGCCCCAAAGATGCACGTATCTGTGGGCCCTAGTTACCCGAATCAGGCTCCGGACAGACCTTGAAATTAATGAAGAGAAATGAGGTAAACAAGACAAATAAACAAACACCCCAGGCTATGACGGGCATCTACTTATCTTGAAATTATCTATATATGTATATATAATTACACAAGATCCGCAACGCAGCCATCTGCAGCGCAGCAGCCATCTGCAGCGCAGCAGCCATCTGCAGCGCAGCAGCAAGCAGGACATACGATGCCATCTCCGCCATCTACCGACGGAACGGCAAATTATAAGAGTAGCAGCCAAGGCCCGCTGAGATAGTAGCTGCGCCTGGAACGCAACGGCCAGCAGCGCAAACATACGATGCCATCTACCGACCGAACGGCAAATTAAATGAGGTGGGGGGGAGGGGAGCGAGACGACGCGGAATGAGAGAGCGAAGCGAGCGACTCCGCTAGTTCTTTATTATTACAAGAAATGGGAACAACAGTCTAGCTCAGTGGCATAACCAGGCATTTGGGCAACATTGCCTATCAGCGGGCAACATGTGCATAAGGAAGACCTGGTGCCTGGTGGTGCCTGGTGCTAATGGAAAATAGGTAGTTACTGGCGAAAAGGGCAACGTGTGCGAAGACTGAGGGCAACATGTGCATTGCACACGTTTGCACACCCTTAGCTACACCACTGGTCTTGCTTCTTCCCTGTAAGAGCGTAGGAGAACAACCACTTAGGCCTAAACCTACCCTAGTCTTGCTAAAAGTTGAAAAAAAAAGTTTCAAAATAGTGCGTTATTTTACTTAGGCCGGAGCATAAGCGAGGTTAGTAATGGTGAAATAATAACAATAATATTAAATGAAACAAAGCGCTTAAAAGCAGTAATAATAAAAGAAAAACACAGTACACATTAAAAAAACACAGTAAAATTCAACGTTTCGGGATGGAGCCAGCTCATTATCAAGAGACAGTTTAAACGTAAAAAATTAAAACGTAAAAATTGTAATGCATTTTTAGAATTATGTTCTATTTGGTAGGCAGAGCTACCAGAACATAAGTTAGAAAATCGAGCAAAGCAAACTTCCATGTGAAATGGCTTCCTCACTTCCACTTGTACTTTCCACAGCACTTTCCACAGCACATTGCTCGATTTTCTGACTTATTCTGGTAGTTTTGCCTACCAAATAGAACATACATTTTAAAAATAATTTCGTTCTTTTGACATTTTAAATTTTTTATGTTTCAATTGACTCTTGATAAGAGCTTGATTTAGGCCGAAACGTCGAGTTTTTGTGAATTTTAATAGTAACGGGGAAAGCCAGTCATTGTGAGAGCCAAACCAAACGCAGTAAATTAACGCGATAGGGCGAGTAAGTTCATTCTGTTTGCGGCATCAGTGAAAAAGGGGTCACATGTACATTCTTTACACGGTAGCAATGAAAAAGGGAGCGTGTTCTTTGTTGACACGGTAACGGTGAAAATGAGCGAGCGGCCGGCAAAGGCAAGGATAATATTGATTAGCAGTAATAATCAGTAACAAACGAAATATTACGACCTGCATTGTTCACGAAAAACTGTGTGCCCCTGGGCCCCAACAGAAGAAAACACCAATGTGACAACGCGGCAGTGTGTCAACATTCTTACTAAACCGGCGTGGGAGCAGCTAGTTTTATTTTTAATTCGTAAAACTTGACATAATGTGTCTTATATATAAACTCTATTATGATAAGTCATTATCATAATTTAAAAAAAAATTCTTTATATTGCATTGAAAATACATGCTATTGACATCCAAATTACTAAGGATGCTGCCCTGGAGCGTTCTATCCACGGATGATTTCCATTTTTTTTTTTTTATAGACGCGATTCGAATTCGTGTCCTCGTGATCTGGAGGCCAGGGCGCTATCCACTCGGCTGTGCTTAGCTCGCTATGCTTGGGTTCCTGGGTAACTCCCACATCCAGTTTTTGTCACTGGACGTCATTCTCGTGTGCAGCGTTCATACTGTCGATAAATGGGCTAAACACATGTTTAAAGCTATTAAACTAAGAAACAAAATGGAGCCAAGATTGTGAACGGCTAAGAATGACAAGTGAGCAACAATTAGGACGAAAAAATTCAATTACCACATGCGTCCGGGAATTGAACCCCTGTCATTGGACTGAGCCTCCAGTGCACTAGACCATTTTGCTAACTCGACACTCATAATCGCTGCTAACTTGTTATATTACAGTTAATTACCGCTAACATTTACAGCTCATTTACAGCACGAATTACAGCACGGATGGTGTAGGGGTAGTTTTTTAGTCTCGTAGTTATGTAGGTTCGAGACACGATTAGATCTAGTGTCCTCGTGGTTTGGAAGCTAGTTTGAGACCGACTCGGTTTTTTTTTCATTCGCTGTGCTCGGGAAAAGAAGAACTATTTTGGTAGGACCTCACAGCTGTGAAGGTATACAAATAAAAACGAATTCGAGTTCACTCGAACGTAACGAACAATAATTCGAACTCCAATTCCAGGGAACAAGGACTGTTTTGCTGTGCAGGCAAGTTTTGGTTAGATTTTAAGATATTGTCTTTAATCTTTGTGCTCGGATACCCAGTCAAGGGTAGTTAATCTAACAGAGAAAAAAGTAAAGTTATGTTTTTATTCAATTATGGAAGACGAAATGGTTGTGCTGTTCGAATTTTTTTTCCTAATGTTGTTTTTGCTATGACTACTGTTAACAAAAACCGGCTCAGTGCACTAAAAACTGATGAGGATCTTCAGTTTGTGGGTTTAAAAATTACTTGCCCAAAGACCTACCTAGCTTAACCATTTGAGCAAAAATTAACGCTATAAATTTCAGTGGGGGAGGGGGGAAGGGGGTTAACTGAGTGGGTGGGGAAAAGGTTGAAAGGGAGGGCATTGCTCGTTCACCTTTGCCTTTCTAGAGTCACTACTACGATTTTAGTTCACATGTCTGTTCGAATTTTTGAACGCCGCTTAAAGGCGCCTTTTCACCTTTTCAACTCCTAGATGCAGCACCGTAGAATCTTCGAGCAATATAAACAAAATAGCGGTAAAAAAAAAAAAGGAACAACCCTTCGCTGCAGCGCCGCGAATTTTCATAACTAATACGAGATCACGTGACGCCTTTAAGGGCGTCGATAGCGTTGCCCATATTCTAAAACAGCATCCACGTTCCAGATTCTCTGCCATCCAATAGGCTGATGTGGGTCACGTAATCTAGTTTTAGTTATGAAAATTCGCGGCGCTGCAGCAAAGTGCTGTTCCTTTTTTAAATTTATCACTATTTTCTTTATATTGATCGAAGATTCAATGGTGCTACATCTAGGAGTTGAAAAGGTGAAAAGGCGCCTTTAAATTCGACGTAGGACACTTAGTAAAAAAAAAATCCTTAAAACCTTAGCCTACGCACTATCAAATATTGCTCCGCCATCTCTCGGCAGTTGTGCGAAGTATAATTAGCGTCTTCCTCGTTGAACTCCATGGCCCATAAGACTAGGCGCAGAACGGTACTTTCGTCTGGGCTCCAGACGATAATGTCTGCTCACCTGGAGGAATAAATCTTTTCCGTTATTCCTTTGACGCGTTCTTTTCTTTCTAATTTTAAAGTTTGTCCTTGGGCGGTTGACTGTATAGCATCGTGACCAAGAAGCAAGAGAAAAAGTGCTGCCCCTGCCTTTATCAAGCACGTGATCAGTGGGAACTGGACTTTAATGGCTAGCCGTAAATAACAACTGATTGACCATTAACAAACCGGTCCTTTCGGCCTGTAGGATGGACCGATGGATGGGGGCGGAAGCAAAGTGTAGCCCAGTTGAGGTAGAAAAAAGAAGCAAAAAGTGTTAAATTCTGAAATGCTGGAAGAGAGGTGCATTGTAATGTAACTGTAACAACAAAGATGTACGAGTATGAACACAGGAGTGAAGAACGCTCATTAAATATAACCATGGGGGTGTATTCCCGTTTTGCCGAATCCCGTTTCACCGATTTCCGTTTTGCCTAAAATTAAAAGCTGTGATTAAAATTCGGCGAAAGGGGAATTCCCGTTTCACCGGATCTCGTTTCGTCAAATTAAAATATTCTTTAAAAAATTGACGTTGAAGACGCATTCCTTATTGGAAGGAATTTGTAATCTGTTTCTGATGTTATATGTTTAGCTGCAGTGAGCACGGCAGCGAGCGAGCCACGTAATTTGGAATACAATTATTCGGCGAAACGGGATTCGGCGAAACGATTATACACCACCATGGGAATAGTTAGGAGGGGGGGGGTGTAGGTAAACATAGCATCTGAAAAAACATAACGTGTGGCAAAATACATATTACCAAATTTTCTGGAATAGAAACAACGTCGTACTGGACGACACGGGATACACAGGGATACCGGAGAGGCCCCCTCTACAGGAGGCGGCCCTTGTTTAAAAAAAGTTTATTGACATTTTTTAAATGAATTTTTAAATTAAATTTAAAATGAAGTTTGAAATGAAGATGCAGGAAAATGTTTCAAATTCACGCTGATTTCTTTAAAATAAACTAGCTTACAGGGCTCCGACCCGGACCGTTTTCCCCCAAAAAAGACACGCACACACACACTACACACTTAGGCCCTTGTTTAAAAGAAACGCTTTAAAAAAAATTTTAATGAATTACTGTGAAAATTGCTTCTCGAAGTTGCAGGAAATTGCGTCAAATTCCCTCAGATTTCTTAAATAAACACTTGAGGCTTGAGGCGATTGCCCAGAGCCCCCGGCCCCCCCCCCCCCCCGGAGAAGCGCCCTGAGGCCCCTACGTTACATTCGCGGGGAGGCCCAACTCCTCCCAATGCGACCCAGAAGCGACATATTTTATTACGTTTACCTTACATTCTTAAGATTGCAAGTGATGAACCTTTTCATAATGCATGTGTTTCGACCTTGCCTTTTTAATGTATAACTATGTTTTAAAATGAGTGTGCTATCACTTGATAACGCCCCTGACCTAAGGGACGAAACGTCGTGAAATTTTAAATTCACTTGCACTTAATGGCTTGTTTCTTTACGTGAATTACTAAAGTGCTTTTAACGTTGTTACTTCTTGACCCTGAAGAGAAACTGAATAAAGTGTTCTTTATTCACCAATTCGGTCATTGAGTTGGTAGAATGAAAAACTCACCTTGCCGTTTTATTCGCTTGTAATCTTACACTGCAATTTAAAAAAACATTTTAAAAACATTTCAAGTGTTCCAGAAGTGTTCTGCCGTATTTAAAAACACTTCAATTACTCTCAGAAGTTTTCTTAAACAAAACAGCAGTTCGCATGGAAGTGTTCTTCTGGCACAGGTTTTAAGAACCCTTCCGTTAAGATAAAAACACTTCATCAAAGCACACTTCCTCATTGGAACACGCTATCGTGAACAATTCAGAACACTTTGTGAAGAACACTTTCTGCTGAACACTTTGCATTGAAGCAGCTTATTGTTAAAAATGCAATTTTCAGTTAACTGTCGTAATTGTTTTAATGGCTGGTCGTGAGAAAATATGACCGTCTTAAAGTCGTAAAAAAATGTATTTGTGGTGCCCAAGTATACGTAGAAAGACACTTCCTGATAGGTAAACAAATGGTCACGAGTACACCAATGCAATATAATTTAAATTTTCGGGAAAAAAAATATGACCAAGACAACAATAAATTTGCCGAAAATTTAAATCATATTGTAATAGTGTATTTGTGGCCATTTGTTTACCTGTCAAGAGGTGTCTTTATACGTACGACCGTCTTAATTTATTTACATTTTCATGTCATACCATTTTTTAAACTTACAAATCACACGTTTTTGTGAATTATGTTCCTGTTAGTCCATCACCACCGTGATTTAAAAATCCTTTAATGTAGAAAATGTAGTGTCCAGATTATATGTATACAGCGCAGTGTATATCAACAGGGAGCATAATAAAGGAAGTAGTCTTGCAATGGCAGTAAGCCAAGCACTCGAGTCCAGTGCTCCGTTATTTTCTCGTTATGCAGAGTGATTATTAAAGCACTACATTGGCGACGAGGATACAAACCGTTCCCACGATGTCTTGGACTGCAAATTTACCAGCCCTAATGAAAAATAGCCAGAAGATAAATTTAACAGGAGAAAAATTGCTAAGAATTCCGCAAAGTCTTCGCCGTTTAAAAAGTAAACAACAGTACTTTACAAACTAAATTATTAAAAGTTATTTTGAGGTAACACGTTAATTTTTAAACCACATTCCATTAATTTGCAAAGAAACTAAAATAAAAAATCAGAAAATTAGTCACAGATAAACAGCCCTATTTAGGAAACCAGTCATGCAGAAGACCGACTAATAAGATAAGGAATTCGCATGACATTATACTTACAAACGTACGCTTGGGAACCCAGAAAAGGCACTAAAAAACGTGAAATGCTTCATCATTCGGGACTATGCCCTGGAATTCATTAGAGGAACTTTCATGGTGGATGTTCATTAACGAAATGGGCCTCAACCCCATACCCTTTGGTACGGCCTGATTTAGGCCATTAGCTATCTGGGCGGCACTATCCATTCTGGTTAACTACAGACGACTTATGGCTTGTCCGTATCTGAGGTTGCACTAATGGTTTGTTTCTTTACGTGAATTACCAAAGTGCTTTTAACGTTGTTACTTCTTGACCCTGAAGAGAAACTGAATAAAGTGTTCTTTATTCACCAATTGAGTTGGTAGAATGAAAAACTCACCTTGCCGTTTTATTCGCTTGTAATCTTACACTGTAATTTAAAAGAACATTTTAAAAACATTTCCAGTGTTCCAGAAGTGTTCTGCCGTATTTAAAAACACTTCAATTACTCTCAGAAGTTTTCTTAAACAAAACAGCAGTTCGCATGGAAGTGTTCTTCTGGCACAGGTTTTAAGAACCCTTCCGTTAAGATAAAAACACTTCATCAAAGCACACTTCCTCATTGGAACACGCTATCGTGAACAATTCAGAACACTTTGTGAAGAACACTTTCTGCTGAACACTTTGCATTGAGGCAGCTTATTGTTCAAAATGCAATTTTCAGTTAACTGTCGTAATTGTTTTAATGGCTGGTCGTGGGTTGCGTGTGCAAGTGTATCTGAGGTTGGCACTAATGACCAAGTTGTCGACGCGCCATTAAGCTTCAATCCCCCACCCCCTTGTCCGTATCTTCATTCTTAGCATCACAAGGATGCACAGCTATTGGTGCATTGTTACCGGAGACAGCTCAAACACGCTGCACGAGACGATACGAGGTTACATGCACAAAAGAGAAAGTATCAGGAGTTTACGAATGCACACACGTTCGATACAAATGCTTGATTTAAAATGTCAGCCTGCTCCAGGTCTCCCGTGATAAAATTGCCGTTGATGTTAAATGGGGGTAAAGTGCGCGCTGAGCGAGTCTTAGAGTTATATCGACGGAACAGGCTAGATAAGGAGCTATATCGAATAGTAGCAGCATCACATTGGTTGTGTCAATCATCGACTGCTGAACCGTATTTGCTCTTTAGGGTAATGAATTTCTGTTTGTTTAAAATAGATGGACTAGCTTTGAAGGCCTGCCATGCCAACAACTTTTCTTTACCTATTTTTTTTAAAGAAGATGGCAGGGATGGTGCCGAATTTAATTTCCGAACATGGAAATTTTTACTTCTACAAGTCGCAACTGTGTCGCGAAGAAATTGGTAAAAAGCAGTCCACGCACTTTCAACATCAGGGCAGGATGTAGTAATAAGAGTAGGCCAATCCACTCCCGATAGGCGTCTCCGAAGTTCATCAAAATCAATCTTGCCCAGGATACCAATGCCTGGTCTTGGGCCCAAAGAAGTGCAGTTTACTTTGAACTTGATCATGTCATGGTCACTTGTACCCAGACTAGGCAACGGGTGTATGTCATATACAACTCGGTCATTCTCGGTAAAGATAAGATCCAGAATATTTGTTCCTCTAGTAGGGAAGTCAACAAGTTGACGCATGCCCAAACTTACAGTTTTGAATAGAAAATTCCGATGGGGTCGGTCCATGGTGGTACGCGTCGGCCAGTCAACAGAAGAGAGGTTGTAATCACCCAAAATAATGTTTGAGTAAGTTGGATTGACAGAGTTAATCAAGTAATGACAAATAGATTCAATGGCCACATTGCAATGGCTATTCGGCAAATAACCCAAGACAAAATTTAGATTATGGAGAGGGCAGCAGACAGATAGTCCTTCAACACCCCCAACAGCAACACTAGTCGCCACACAAAGAAATGGCCTAAAGAGGGCCATAACACCCCCCGCTCTGCTGCCTTGATCCAAGCGAGAAACTTGATAATTATAATTGCAAACAAGCATGACATCGGTCGTCGAGCGATCCAGCCAAGTCTCAACCACTAGGATGACATCGTATTTGTCCCCTGCCAAAATAGCTTGAAAGTGAGCAAAATTTTTAGTTACACTACGGGCATTTAAAAGTAGACACGATAAACCTGTGTACTGATTTGTAAGACAACCATGGTTGGGAATATTCCCTGTTAGTGATACACTTTTGGGGTCGGTGTGTGAAGTTTGATTATTTCTTCCTGTAGAAGAACTTTACCCTTGGCTGTAAGATGGATACTATCTCTTGCGACCAATGTGTTGTCGGTACAAATATGTTCGTCTATTGACACAAACTTCACATGTAGTTCCATACACAAGTTCTTAATAAGTAGGTTTGTGTGGACAATCTTGATATCAAGTTCACGATGTATTTTGAGTAGCCGTGGAAAGATTCCCACTACTGAGATACGTGCAGCAGTGCGCACTCTGCGTATTTCACCAACAATCTTGCCGATGAGGAATGTAATTCGGTATGGGGGCTCCATGGCTAGGTCATTCGAGCCCACACAAGGAGCAAAATCAGAGTCGGGGTGAGCCTCAGCAACTATTGTTTGTGTTCGACCTAAAACATTAAGTCTAAAGTCCAAACCAGACTGGCTTGCACGCAGCTGTAAAGTGACGTGGTATGGTGTAAGACACACATCAAAATCGATCCATAAATGCAACACCAACACCATATGATTGCACCAATTTTGACCTTATAGCACGTAATAACGTGTCACTTCGCATCAAATTTTCTTGTCTGGTTAAGCCCAAAGTCTCTCAAAGTCACTCACTGTCAGAGTCGGCTGGAGACTCGGTCACACATGCATTAGACAGAATCCAGTATGTATTGTATTCAAACAGCAGTGCAGGGCGCCACACAGTTACGTTCGCCCTGGGAACTAATGGTGCTATCTGCGGCCTTGGCGGTTAACAGTGGTGGATTTAGGCACATGAAAAGGTGCAGTTGCACCTGAGTAGCAAATCTAGAGGGCTTGAGGGGGCCTCTTACTCTTAAAATAAAATCCAGCATTAAGAGGATTATGCACAAATTATCCATTGTTTTATTAGTGATTGATAGTAGCCGTTTACTTATGTTGCACATCCAGAGGACTCAAGAGGGCCTCTCACTCTTAATTAAAATAAAATCCCACCTTAGTTCATAAAAAATTATGCACAAACTATTCAGCATTTTAATAGTGCAAGATTTCAACAATGTAGGTTTCTTTTCAAGTAACACTCGTAAAAATGTAACCTTCACGAGTTTAGTCGAGTTTTTTGTTTTAGTGGTATTTTTTTCAATTTGGAACTTTTTTCGCAGGGTGGGGGTGGGGAAAGTAGACCTCAACTTCCCAAAAATGTACATACCTACATAAATAAAATGTAAATCCAATAGTAGCCGTTAACAGAGAATGCGATAACTTGGAAACAGACTCCTATCAATTGTGTGTCATCATCATTTGTGTTTAGGGAAATACTTGCGTTTTATTCTTTTCTGGCATATCCTCATAACGAACGAACTATAGTATTTATAACAGAGTTAAAAATATGCATTGTAGATTTTAAAAACAAACACACATAGCACTACGCACATCACGAGATTAAAAAAATACCTTATATTTCGAAGCTGAATTTACATGTTGGCTTCATTTTTCAAAATAAAATAAAAGCCTGCACAAACACAGGCACCAAGTCGGGTGTCACCAGATGTGATGGTGGACAGAGGAAGCGGAAATGTGGAGGTCTGGAGGAAGGACAGGCCACGCAGAAAAAGGGAAAGTCTAAACAAGAGAGGTGGGGAAGGACGAATGCTCTGCAGGGAAGTGAACATCTGTGTTATGCAGTGAAAGTACGTGCCATAAGTTTATGCTGGAGAATTTTTTTTTGCATTTTAGTGAATTCTGAAAAATTACTTTGGAAGAAATGGACCCACGATTTAAGAAAGGATTGATTTGGGATTTGAAGATTGTACAGGTTGTCTTGGTGAAGCAGGATAAAAAAAATTTCAAGGTTAATTCTGCTGTATAGGATATTCCACATTTTGCTTTCAGAAAATCACTTCAACGCGAAAATTAGTATTCTTACAATGTAAGAAATAGTCCCTCTTTAGAAGCCTATTCAAAAATAGTTACATGTATTTAAAACTTATAAATATGCATTTGTGCCTTATTTTCACAAAATGCAAACATACAAAAAATAAAAATACGGTGTGGGAAAAACTACAGACACGAATCTGTTTCGCGTTACCCAAAACATCTTTCTGGTACGGTTTTTCATAACAAACAAGATGGCGGACGATAAAGATGCTGAATCCGTCTCCACGTCACATTACTTTGTTGCGAACCCAAGCGGGAAGCCTTTGACTGGGCAGCCGAAGCAAATTTTACTGAACGTTTATGCCAAACTTCGTGCAGTTCATCCCGGCGGATGATGTGTTGCAGAAATGGTAAGCGATTTAACCGGAGTTTCTTCGAGGACAGTGTATTCGATCGAGTCCGAGAAACGGCGGAAACGTGTGCTGAACGCCGTTGAAGAAGCGGCCGCGCCACGCTATGGATTACTTTACTTTATACTTTATTTCAAAAAAGCACTACAGCACCATACAGGCTGCGTAGCAACGTTGTAAGATACAATATTATACATGCTAAACAAAAAGAAAAAAATAAAGATTGCGGTGTAACAAGTAAGAAACACGACACGCCACGATTTGGTGACACGGTTCGGGCTGCCGTCCGAAAGAAAATCCATGTTTTTTTCTTTCGAAACGAGCCACCAACACTTAATAAATTACTGGGAGAAATCAACAGCAATCCTGAACTGCCTAAATTTTCGAGAACAACTTTGTACCGACTGATGGGCGACTTAAGTTTTGATTACGCCGTATCACTGTGAGCAAATCCTATCAAATTCTTGCTGTTAGTAAATCCTATCGAACACAGTTGCTTGAAGCCAAGTGAAGGGATATGTTGCAAGCAACAACAAAACGTTCAAGAGAGACGAAGTAAAAAGATAGCTGGCTGAAGGAATACATACAGTCACTAAAGAGATGTGGCAAAACTTCATGACGCACACACTCAAGGTTTAAGAGAAATTCTGGGAAATTGATGTACTTTCTGAAAATGAAGTGGGCCGCCTTGTTAGTGAAATTAGCTATGAATCGGATGACGATTCGGTAGAAGATTTTATGTAAATACTAGAGGAAGCCCATGCTATGCACGGGGCCGGTCATATTTCCCGGGACATTTTCCCGACGACTTGTCAGATTGATCGACCACTCATGCCTGGCTCCTTTTTAGCTGCAGGTAGAGTGGGAGAGTGCATTTTCAATGCGAGCGCGAGGAGGGAAGAAGTGATCCTTTTAGCCGGCCTCCAATATTATAATAAAGATTACATCACAAACGTCTGTGTTAAAAATTAAAGAACTCCGACCGTAATAAAAAATAAAAATTTGAAATAAAAATAAAAGTGTGTATTGAATAATCAATGAAATAATATACAATGAAATAAATAAAACTTAACATATCAACATAAAATTAAGGT
>JAHWFP010219878.1:0-22130 GCA_023313725.1 Lithobius niger | reverse complement strand
CCTTGCTTGCCCCCTTTATTGTCCCTTTAAAGGAGACAATCGTGCTTTTAAATGGCACCAGGTTGTTTTGTACGGTCATTCGTTTACTTTTGCCTGCGCCATGACACTAAAAAAACTCTCGCTCTCTAGCTATGGCTTGCCGCCAACTAAACGAACTTAGAGTGCCCGAACTTCGTTCCCAGCTAGAAGAACGAGGTTTAGAGACCACGAGTCTAAAACACGAGTTACTTAACCGTTTGAGTGCTGCTCTTGTAGAAGAAGGACTTGACCCCCAGGAAGCTGTATTTGCGGCTAGTGTTTGTGGCAACGATGACAAGCAGTACCTTCCTAAAGCACCGAACAGAGCGAACAGAACGAACTACTGTTAGAGACAGTTTGGCTCCAAACTTGACGTCGCGCATGCGCAGTGATGTAGCGTCAGCCATTCAGTACCTTCCTAAACTACAACGCAGCTCAACAAGCTCAGCAGAATATTCGATACGTAATACCTTCACCGCGACCAGAACTGGCTAATGGATTTGACCATTGGGATTGGGTAATAGATGTGACCAGGCGAGAGCAATGCCAAATTGCGAACCATCTCAGGGAGGGGGTTTGCTGGGGTGGTGGTTTGAGCATGCGTGAGGTTACAGTTTTGACGAAACAGATTCATCGCTGACGATGTTGACGTCAATCAAGCCGCATCAACACGGATATTAGCAGAGAATGAGCCAAACTGTCACCAACAGTGGTGCGTTCGGTTCGCTCTGTTTGGTCGTTTAGGAAGGTACCGTTTGTATTCACAACATGGTGCGATTCCAGCAGTCTTGATGCAACGTCGGTTACGCAAGTTACGACCAATGGTTAAACGACCAAAGAAACTTTGTGTGCATTGAACAATGACGATATTTCGCAGTTTGCCCTCACCAACATGACTCAACGTTCGCTGCTGCGCAAGGCGGTGGAAAGACTGTCATATGTTGAGGCACGCCACGTCGACGTCTCCAATCTACCGCTCATCTCCGCAACTCGTCACCACCGTAGGGTCGAGCCACACAAATGCGACTCAAGTGTAATTGCTGACGCCCTTCACCAAGTAGAACAGATGCTGTCTGCAAGCAAGCCAACTACAGCTACATATTCTGGTGAGTCTCTCCCACGCCCCCACTCATTTGTTTATTCCGGGTCTAAACACCCGTCTAAGCTAAAGCCGACAGATCTAGACTTGCAGTCCTTTACTTATGGTGCGTTTTGTGCTTTGGACGAACTTGTGCAATCCTTAACTGATACTGGTCAACTAAAACAGTATAGTGCATATCTTAAATTTGTGCTTGATAATGTCACTTGTTTTAATGCGAAGTATGTTCTGGCCTTCGATGACCACTTCAGGTTGCAAATTAAAGGGACATCCAGCCTGCCTTATAACATTCCGCTTGCCTTATAAAAGCTACGCGCAGATCACAAGCCAAGTATTTACAGCGCCAAGGTCAGCGAGGAACAAAGTTGCTGTCTAGGTTGGCTTTGGGAATGGCACACGAAACAGAATCATCTTAAAGATTTTGTCATCACAAACTGGAATGATTCTCGTATTTTAACATCACAATTTATAATTTTCTAGGCTAGTGTCTTATAATGTTGCTTCGGCGATCTATTGAAATAATTAATTTTAATATTTACTGCATCAGTCTTTTAGATTTTTGATCTCTTAGTAATTACTAGTAAACAATTAAAATTAGCACTGTACACACACAGCTAAAACTTCAAGGTCATTGCAGCCGCGCAATGCATCATATTCGTTCTTCCAGAACATAAATAAAGTTCCCCGATATTCAACAGAAATCACCTAGACGCCACATTTTAAAACGGATTTTTAGCGAGGGAAAGAATGACAGTAAGTAAATAGACCTTTGGGGCCATACTTGATGTGGAGGATCGAGAAAAATGGCACTGGGAGGTATATCCCTTTAATGTATACGTAATTTAACGCTAATTTCGCACTATACGTTTTGAAAAACCGCTTCCAGGCTGAGAAACGCACGGTTATTTAAACTCATTTTATTCTGCCAATTGCTTTGCAACGGCCTCTACTGGAAAGAATGGTAGTAAAAATGGCAATTTTCGAATTTCATTTGCATTCTTGTTGCCGATGTGCGATTTGTCCTTGTAAGACTCTTGTAATTCGCGTCTACAGGTTCCCGAAATCATTTGCTTTGAACCTAATATTTCAGTACTATACGGAATTTGAGACGAAATCAAAATATCAGGGGTGGTGGCAGAGGTGGGGGTCGGGGGAGAGGCCTTTGAGAGGCCGAACCATTCTTAACTTAGTCGCTTCTTTATAAGTTTTTTTTTTTTAATTTTGTTATTTTATTAATTTAGTTCATATCACTCCTTTTTGTGGCCGAACGATTCTCAAATTGGCGGCTTCTTTACCAGTTTTTATTTTGACACTTTGTTTTGGTGAATTGGACGTAGACACAATTTCTTTGGCAAAATTGTTTAGATTTGTGACGACACACTAATGTGAGTCTCGATAGGCACGTCAGTATACACGTTGTCACTGTCCGAAGTTTGGCCGTCCAATCAGAGAAGATGGCGACAATACTAACAATATAGTTATAACAATACTTTCGTACTTAGGCACCCTCTTGCGTCATTCCCGTTACACCCCGAGGCTGTAAACCAGAACAGGTATGCAGTTCTTAATTTCGTAACGTATATATACTGCAGGCCTTCGTCAAATTTCAGAGCAGGAAGTCTTCCCGTTATCTCCGTATCAGTGAATAATCACCCTTTGGGAATTAACATGGGGATAAGCGGAATCGAAGTAGCAACTAGTAACATATTTGCAACGTTATTGAGGGTCAAATTTCGCATTAAAAGCTACTTAGCTGCCATTCCTACACAAGTTAATTTTTATCAGGTGTGTCATTGCTCTCTATTTTACCACAATTTAAGCTTTTGCGCCGCATTATTATTTTTCTCCAAGTACATGAAATGTGCCCAACTATGCTTCAGGATATTAGACACTGACGCTATGGCGTCGCGCTACAATGGTTTACAACCTTGACAACTGAATTGATGTGATGTTTGTTGCCTAACTTGGCGCGACAGACTAGCGTGTGTCTAGATACTCCAACTTTTTTAGTGGCGCAGCAAAGGGAAGGGGCCGGTCCCCCCCCCCCCCCCACTATTCATAAGATGCGAGCGATCCATTTTGCTTTCATTCGTAAAACTGTTTAAATATTGACAGCGCACCTCTTTTTCTGTCTTGCCCCCCTCCCTCCCCTTCAGCTAAAATCCTGGCTCTGCCTACTAATTATGTCTAGTATAGGGTAACCCGTTTACTTTCTTCAACTTATGTATTTCTTTATTAGTTGTTAACTATTTATTTTTAACCAGTATCGTGGCTAATAATAAACGACTAAGTAGTGTTTGATTGGTCAACCATTAATATGACCATGATTTTTGCGTTGGTTATTCATTGATGATTTAGTATCATTCCTGTACGACTGAATACTCATAAATTACATTCGTAATAGGATTTGCAATGCTTTAGTGGTAAAACTGAATGTTGTTGACAGGTCTCGGCTAAGCCCAATAGTTTTGTACAAGTGAGTGATTCATAGGGCGGTGTGCACCATGCGAGAGCACCTACTCCTGAAGTAACTACTCTTAACATAGTTCACAAGTAAAAGTGGAGAGATTATTGTAAATGTAGTAGGTTAAATAGTCCTAGGTGTAAGTAAAAAAAAACTACTTTGTGAGGATAACACCATCTCAGGTGTACTTCATGTCCAAACCCATGAGAAACTTAATTCACATCGATTTGGCTTAGGGAGAGAGGGGGGGGGGGGAATGCTACTTTAACCCCCTTAAAGTCGTCGACTGGATGTAAAATCAATTTGGAAAGTTTTGAAATGAAAGGGCTAATGTATTCATTATGTATAAAGAGAGATATGCTGACTATTTGGGGCACAAGGGAACACAATATCTATTAAGTAAAACAACCTAATTTTTAATGTACGCTTTCCGCAAAAGTAAAAACGGACACGAGTTTAACAACTGGTCGTATGGGGGCAGGACTGACTCAGTACGAAGGATAGAACAAAAGGGTAGAATTGTGTTGAACATTCTTCCTTCGTGTTCATCCTGTTAAAAGTATTTGTGCAAAATGATCATGAAATGTTGGTTTTAGTTTTCTGTACAGCTGACAAGAGAAGCCTACTGCAACGATTTTGTCGTCTGTCCGTCGCTTTTTTCACCTTCCGAATGTTACCAGACAGAGACGAACGGTTTTCACCATTGGATTCAGCGACCATAAATTTGTTTAAAAAAAAAACCGCAAATTTAAACGTCGTCGCTTCCTCATAGCTTCTCGTCGCTTCTCGACATAACTCAATGAAAGCAAAACATTTTATTGTCGCATTTAAACACTACTGGAAAACACGCAACCGTAAAAATAAGAGGATTTCCTTACAGAAACGAATTAGCTTCATTTCACATAGTCTTGACTCCATGTTGCATGGATAAGTAGGCCTACTCTCGAACCAAATTTTCACGGTCAGCTGCTATATTTGCAAATTTAAAACGACAGGTAACAAAAATTAGGCCTAAAAGTCGAAAAGTAGGTCTTAAATTGCCACGGCATGATCTCTGCACCGCGTTCATAAAAGAATAAGCGTACTCTCGAACCCCATTTTCCGTTAGCTGCTACATACGAAATAAAAATGGCAGGAACAAATAAGGCCTAAAACCTGACGATTACGAATAAAATCTAAAACTAGGCCTAACATCTGACAATTACGACTAAAATCTAAAACTAGGCCTAAAAGCTAACACATTTTTAACCAGCAATATTGGTGGTTACTAATTTTAGATGTTGTAATAGACAGTGCTGTTGCAGTGCACGATAGAGGTGTGCGCCTCAATATTTTCGAAAGTGGCGGAAGTGCACAGAAGACCAGTTGCTGCAGCCACTTGTTTGAAAAGCAAAGAATCGTTTGCCCTGTTTGCATTTTTTCTTGTTGCATTAATATTGTATTGTTATCATGTGTTAGGAGTGTCGTACAGGAGAATTCTCCAACACAATTCCTCTCTTCTTTCCGAATCTTCACCCCATGCTGCCAAATGTTGAAATAGGGAACGTGTAGCATATGCAGGAAACCTAAGTTAAATATGACACTGAGTAGCTTTTCACGGTTTGTTCCTGATAAATATGTGTGAAAAAGATCACTTTTTTGGTGAACAGTACAAGTATGTTTCAATTCACAAGCTGTAGCCTAACCTTGAAGCTATAAACACGGTTTTTTTTTGTCCGAGCCAAGGCCGACTGAGGTAGAAACTGCAAATCTTACCTTGACTCCTGCTAGGAAATGAATGCCTGTTAACCCAAGTAACATTAGATTAACTGGGAAAAAAACAAACTGTAGAAAAAAAGCATTTGAGCTCGTATCCCCATACTCACAGCTGTGAAGGTACACGAATAAAAACAGTTAGACTTTACTCGAACGCAACGAACTATAATTTTGAACTCCAATTCCAGGGAACAAGGACTGTTTTTACTCAGTGGTTATGTTAGAAAATGAACGCAGTTTGTGTTTGAAATGTTTAATGTTTCTGTGCATATGTTTGTTTGTGTGCGCATAATTTGTGTATCATATAGGTTTTTATATTGTGTTTTTTGTGTGTGAAATATTCAGCCGTTTAGTTTGATGGATTAGTGATGTACAAGTATATGTGTGCGTGGGGGCTAGCATATCACAATCTTGTTCCCTGGAATTGGAGTTCAAATTATAGTTTGTTGCATTCGAGTGAACTCTAATTCGTTTTTATTGATATATCTTCACAGCTGTGAATATGGGGATACGAGCTCTAATGCTTTTTCAAAACGGCAAAGCCGTTTTTTGTTAAGTTAATTTGTTGGCTTTTTTCACTTCCTTTTTATTGTACTTGGTATATCTAGTCTCTCATGTGTACGGGATGTCCATTGTCCACCCAATTTTGTTTGCGAAAAAATGGAACATTAGAAATGCGTATTTATGTTTTGGTTCCGTCCAAGATTTGTCCTATGTTTATTACTTGATGGTAACACACTATCGTGTGTCTAGATTTAGCGTGTGTCATCTCGATGGGATTCTGAATTGTTGTTAGGTTAGATTTAAGTTTAATTTTAGTTGTAGTGTAGAGTGTACGGCTTGTGGCCATTTAGACTCTGCTAAGATAAATAAATAAATACGTATCATGACAAACAAACGTGGAAACAATTCAACTGACTTCCCGAAGCACGCAATGTAGAAGTAAATAAGTCACCCAGTCACGTATGCCCCCCCCAATGTTAAGGCCGTAAGTCTCAAAATTAAAGACTTCGCACCCTATGGTTTAAAACTTGAAAATGTAAGCAAAGACCAAGACTATTTTAATTTGATTTTCCATAACCTAACCTCTGGCTGACAATGTTATCTGGAACAAGATGCAACGACAATGCCATTTTTCCCGAATCCAAGCATCGCAACACCTTGTTCCAGTGAACTCTAATTCCGTCTTGTACACCTCGTCTATTGTTGCCCCATTGTTACAAATGTTGCAGTAGTGCATTTTGGGACCGCTCCGCCGCCTACTGTCCGCTTTTTGAAAATGCACGTGCAACACGAATTCTAATCAGCGTGTGTTCTAGCACTGCTAAGATCACAAACAAAACCCACTGGGGTAAAAGAACCTTACAAGTTTGAGCAAATACAAGTAGTGATATCTGAATAAAAATGGCTGCCGCCAAATTTTCTCCATGGTCCATGCCTAACCATTGACCAAAAAATGTTCCGGTTAGAAAGTAGTGATATCAGCTCCCCTCCCCTCGCTGAGAAAAACAGCGGATTCCGGTGACTGGCCCCAGGTCAGATAATTTAACATCTTAAAAATCTTATTTACCAAAGCAGTACTAAGAAGTGTTAACTTCCTAAAACACACGAGACGGGAAGCAAAAACATCAATTCTAGTCCAGTCAGCATTGGCTAGAGAAACAAAATGCCTTCCTTACTTAAAGTTCGCTTGCAAATTAACACGCATTTGGACTAATTACAGCACAATGGATATTTCTCACTCATAATAATTAAGTAAAAACTACTGCGTAATTTTTAACGTACATTTTCCGCAAAAGTAAAAATGGTCACTCGTTCGACAAACTTCCTTGGTAAATTATGGTATATTATGGCTTTGTGTCGTTAATGTAGTGCTCGGGGCCTCAAGCCTTATAGATCGGGTTCATTCACCTGGACCAATCTGATCCTCACTGCACGTACAGTATTAGGAAGAGAAAGAAGACTGGCAAGGGGAGGGGACAAGTACAGAGTTCTATACGGAAAATTCGATCATCGCAGGTGGCCAACTTAATAGACCTGAATTGATCCCATATCAGCTGAAAAAGACTGGTTGTCTCTCACGCTACCCTGTAGGGCTTTTGCCAGGCTTCCACTCCAGTCATCAACCAGATCAGAAACAGGCTTGAGCTCTGCTACCACGCAGCCGCCATGATCAGGAAAATGGTAGTCTACCAAACGTATTGTTAGTAGTAGTTAGTAGTTGTTAGTATAATGCTGCGTTGTGTTTTAGCAAAGATCCGTTAGCCCTATACTCACATGAATCCAAGCAAAAACAACGCATACACACATCGTTGAGAACTCGGGCAAATTAAAATTTTTCGCTTGCATTGCTGACTGCATCTCTTCAACAATAATAAATTGACGGTAAAGCTTGATACCGTTGTATGTTTGCGATACTATTACCGAACTACCGAGTATTCTTACTGCAGGTACCGATAATTTTCGATAGCGAGCCCACTAGCACTGCACTACTGAAAATATCAATAGACGTAAATGTAATTAAACAGTCCCTGAAAGTTAATTTTTGTTAAGATGTTCGCTTTATTCTGGTGGGATATATTCTTACACGTAGGGCCCCGCAACTGGGGAGGAGGTGGGAGCAAGAATCTACATTGCAAGCCTGTCAGCCTGTTAGGCAGGGAAGCATTCAAACGTAAGCAGCCCAGATTAATGAATGAACCAACTCGTTTAGCATAAAGTGGCGAACGAATGTTATAACATAGTACGACTTTTTTCAAATTTCAGTTAGGAGAAGGTGGGGGGGGGGGCGCTATTGTAGTTAATCACAGGCCTCTAACTTTTATATGGGGCCCTGGTTACACGAAAAAAGATCTACTTTGCAAAATGCGGTCGTCTGTAGGCTTGATTTCCAAGCTAGTCGGTTTCGGTAACAAGAGACGGTACACGGAGGTGTTTTGTGCACTTTGTGAACAATATTGGGTGACACAAAGTTAACTGAATTTAAACCACTAACTATATACAACATACCGTTGTCCCTTAAATAACTGACGTACGATTTATCTAACGTACGATTAAAGTGGCGCTATCACCGATTGAAAGCCGACGAAATCTAATACCATCTAGCGTTATGTAGTATATCCATAGCTGTTGCTTGTACCAAGCGAAGGAATGCATAACGGCATTTATTTTAACGAAACAAACAAGCCACGACATCCTTAATTATTGAGTGAACATTTGGTTGTCTTCGTGCACCTGAGAGCAAGCTACAAAGGTTAACAATATCACTGCCGCTAGATGGCGCCACAGTATTCTCGCTAGCATTTCAATCGGTGATAGTGTCCCTTTAAGCTATCCAGAAATTACTTGTCTACCTTTACTTGTATTCAACGATTTTCAGTCTTGCAAACCACACAAAACACCAAGCACACGAGAGAACAAGTGTTGCTAGGCAACAGCATCTCGATCACGTCGTTGAGAGTTCAGCACTAGTTGACTACCGAAACTGGCGAAAGGACCAAGTAAATAAATCTAATTTACACAAATAATTAACAAGCCAGGTTGCTATAGCCCAGTCCACCCGTGTGCTACTTCGTGTAAAAACGTCGGAAATTTTAGTTTATATTGGCCTTACCTTTCGGTTTATTACATGTTTACGTTTTAGTGGGGGCGTTTACACCCAACACGAAAAATCGTACAAAAACTCATATTCTTAATAAATAGCACATAGTAGCTACATGTACTTTGCATTCTTTGCAACATCTTTCCAGCCGCAACAGCCCCCCCCCCTCCCCCTGCCCACGACAGATTCCTACAATGGGCATCCCTGTGGCACGCCAGACGTGTTGCATCTATGAAAAAAATAACAATAGCTTTCCCCTACCTTATTTTCTGTTCCTCCTTAAATTGCGGCAAAAACGGGAGTTTAATCCAAACCTAAGCACAAAGCTAAAATTTTGAAGTCAACTACCAAAGGAGTTATTATTGATGGTATAAACTAATATTTGCTCACTCCACTAACAAGATGCATGAGCTCAAGTGTTTGTTTTCAACTGAATTTTGGCGCGTTAACCCACTTGCGAACGACGTGATCAGTTTTGCATAGGGAGGAGAGAGAGCGTGGAGTCAGAGGTGTGCGTCGCCACGCCACGTTGTTTAGCGAATAACAAACGTCACGTGCGCTGCCGCTGATAAGGTTGCTTCTACGGTGCGCCGCCGCCAATAAATTTGCCCTTTTGTTTTTAACAATTGCTGTGCAAATTGTCGTTACAAAATTTGAAATTGGAATACCAATCAACCAAGCAGTAACGAAGTAGTCGTCAGTTATGTTTGTGTTTAACATTGTGGTCTGCACTGTTTACGGATAGTAAATATTTTTCAACAAATGAAGATACATTTCAGGTGCGTAACTGTATGCTTTACAAAAACGCCATCGCCGAAGTCGCCGCAGCCCTCCGAATATTGGTGTGCCGATTTACGCAGCCGCCACAAAAAATAAATGGTATTCGCTACCGCCGAAGAATATTTTGTAACGCACACTTCTGCATAGAGTACACTTGCATCCGTAATTGGTGTTGTGAGGAATAGGAAAATTACGATCTGTACGATTTAAACAACAAACGCAATACTTTCCCCAGTGTCAGGTTTTTTTCTTAAAATAGGTATTGTGTAAAACCAGGAGGAAATGAAAGCTGGGAGTACACAACTGTAACACATAACGTAGAATGCGGCACTTGTCGTTTTGGAATGGGGCTTCACCACAACACGTAAACCCCAGCCTAAGCGAAAATATCAGATTTTCTTGTCAATTCTGTAGATTATTTCAGTTTATACGCTTTAGAAATTATGTTACAAGCTTGATTTTGGTTTATACGCTTGAATTTACACAGATTAGTTTGCTTACGTTTGATTTAAAGTGGGCCAGTGTCGTACAGCAGGTTTGTAAGTTCCAACGAAACACAATTTTCGTTCTTCGAACAAGCTTACTCGACTTCCAACCAATCAGAAGGCGATATCGCTTTAACCAATCAGAGAGCGGAACACATTCGCATTTTAGGGGGAAGGCTGACGTAGCAGATGCTAACCAGCTGAGATAGCTGCGATCCTCGCTCCGACTGTAATAGTGAGCGAGGAACGCAGCTTCAATCCCAGTTTGCCTTGAGCAGACGACGCTCGCATTCTTCTCTCACCGGCTCTAACCGTTTGGAAAGTGAACGGGAGTTTTTTTTCCCCAGTTTCAATTCGCAGATTCAATCCCTGGTTGTTTTGAGCAGACGACGCTCGCTATCTGCTCTCACCGTTTGGAAAGTGATCGTCGGTTTTTTTTTTCTGAACACTGCTTAGACACGCGTGTAAACAATCTCCCCACCACAACCCCCACCAGATTTGCTAGGCCGGCAGGCCATCTTACTCGTATTTTGTGACTAACCTCTGTGGTTTGGAAAGCGAACGGCGATTTTTCTTCTGAACACTGGTTAGGCACGCATGTAAACAATGGTCCCCCCCCCCCCCCCCCCCAGAGGGCTTGATGGACTTAGCGATTATGTGATTGCTAGTGATAAGTATTTATTTACAAACAAACAAGTTTGTTTATATATTATTACGTATTTTATTAAGTAGCTAAACCTAACGTAATACGCCATTCTAATCGTGCATTACTTCGCTAGCCCAACAAACTGCTGCCTCATCTGTAGCCCTGCAGCATTCATCCTATGCACTGATGGCAATCAATTACCCCACAGTCAAACTGCATTATTACGGCACCTTCCTAAACGATCAAACAGAGCGAACCAAACGCACCACTGTTGGTGACAGTTTGGCACATTGTCCTGCTAATATCCGTGTTGATGCGGCTTGATTGACGTCAACATCGTCAGACCAATATAGACCAATATGACAATGAGTCTATTAGAGTTAAGCGAGGGAGTATTTTATCTTCTACTTTCTCACTCGAAAAGGGAGTCAGGCAAGGTAGCCCTTTCTCTGCTCTCCTTTTGCCTCGGCCTCAGCCGGGAGGGACTCCAAGAAACCCTCGATTCACTCGTCGAAAGTCTTGGGCGTGTTGGCCTATCTTGTAACGTTCAGAAAACCAAGTGTATTTGCTTTTTCACCGGGAATGAGACGAGATACGAGATCAAAAAAAATCACTCTTTATAATAAAGAAATCGACTGGGTTGATCATCTTTTGTACCTTGGTTTCACCTTCTGCTCCGATCTGAGTTGGGAAAGAGAACTTTCTCGCATTCGCCAGAACTTGTGCAGGCAGAGCAATGCCGTGTTCATGATGTTCCGCAATATTGTTTCTACTGAGGACCTTTGGGTCATGAGAAGCTGTGCTCTTCACCTCTACGGTATTGAGTTCTGCAACGACAACATCAAGGGCCAGTGGAACGAGATAAAGAACCTACCACCTAGCGATTAAGAGGTCGTTGGGATGGTCTCGCTTCACTAGCAACCATGAGGCCTGCTTCCAGCTCAACAACCTTACCTTCCCTCTTCAGGCTACTTGGAGTAAAGTTCAGCTGTGGCAGCAACTGCGAAAGAGCGACAACTGCCTTGCTTCTTGCCTGTTTCGAAATACTAAAGGCTGGAACATTCAGCTCGGCAAGGAAATCAATTATGCATTCTTGGAATATGGCAGGTGCTGCAGTTCAAGAGTGGGATTTGATTTCCGGGAAGAACTTCACAGAAGACTCCAGGCTAATTATGCCCTCCGCTGAATGTGCTTGCTCGTACACGCTGTTGAACACGCATTTTTGTACCTTTTTTTTCCCCCTTACGATTTTCCAATACAGAAAACTTCCTGGGTGAAACTGTTTGAATTCAAATTTTGTGATGTTTTGATTATACCTAGAAGTTGGGTTGCGCTGCATTTTCGCTTGGGAACATTTAAAGATATAATGCAGAATTCATTTTGGACAGAAGCCATCGAAATGCGACTTTGTAATTGCTTACCTTTGCGACAGAAGTAGTTTCTTTAGTATTATGATTATTTTTTTATTATTTTCTTGCACCTGTAATAGTATGCGAAGTGTGTGAATTGTTAATTTGATGTACCTCGCTGTACTCACAATAAATACTTACTTACTCTACGCTGGCCTGAACTGGAAAGAAACAGTGTGAATGTGTTGAGTGGAGAACGGCTTTGGTTGCAAATTATACTTTCATTATGGGGCGAAGTCATTCTTTCGCGAATGTACTGAATTCTCCCTTTGCCGAACATTGTGGAAATTTTTGACTCAGTTAAAATCTTTCCGAAGAGAAGCTCATTTTTATGAGGGGAAGACACACAGTCGAATTCGTACTAGAGAGAAGCCGTTTAAATGCGAATTGTGTAGTGCTGTAAAGCTGATTTTTTTACGTGGCACAGTTGCATTCATTCCGGAGAGAAGTCTTTTTGATGCGAATTTTGTTGTGCTCTATTTTCACTATGGGGAAGACATACAGTCGTATTGTTTGTTGAGAAAAGCTGTTCTGTTGCGACTCCTGTTTGGGATGTGCTTTCAAGTTGTTTTCTTTTTGGAGAGGAGCAGTTTTGTTGCGTATTGTGGTGTGCTGTATTGTACACGAAGAGAAATTTTGTGACATGCACTTGAATTCATCCTGGTATGCCGTCTTCTGTTACTCTGCTTTTTCACGAAGTGAAAAATTAAGGCGAATTGAGTTTTCGTTTTGCTTTAATGGAACCCTTATTGGACTCATTCCGGCGTGAAGCCTTTTAAGTGCAAATTTTGTGACGTTGCGCTTCCGCTCAACAATTTTGTTTTATTATTTAGCGACTTCTTGATTAAGAATTATGTTTCAATTTGTTGGTGTCTGTACCTCGCTGTACTTGAAATAAATTTTATCTAATCTTAGCTTAATCTTTATAACTTGTACACAGTAAGAAAAAAACGATAGCACTCTGCATGTTATAAGGACAGCAAAAGGTTTCATGGCAAGCAGTTGTGTCGTACTGTGGTTTTCAGCAAGAAACAATCCCTGGATGTCCCCACAATTCCCACAATTCTGATGGTTACTGTTTTTAGACTATATAATAGAGAAGCTGTTGTAGTGCATGATAGAGGTGTGCGCCTCAACATTGGAAATGGAGGAACTGTACAGAAGACCAATGCGACTAGATAGTCGCTGTAGCCCCTTGTTTTAAATAGACCTACGCGACGTATCATAATTATTTTACAGGCTTTTGCTTGCTCCCACAATTTTTTATGTTTCGTCATTTGTAGCCTCTTTCCGTATCCCATAATAAAGATGTGCACCATCCCTGCCAGCTAAAATCACTGTAACACGCCACGTCATACGCAGCTGCTTGGGATGGTACCACAGTGGGCCTCTGCCAATAATTCTCACATTTTTTGTAATGATTTCTGGGCGAAGTATCCATATAGGGTACTTTCCCGCTGGATGCGACAGGCTGGATGCAGTAGGGGCATGCCCGTGGACGAGTTGGATGCTGGAGTCGTAGCGATCCTGGTGGCAGGTGCTGAGGTTAGCAAGTTATGATGTCAGCGAGTTATTTCGCTTACTTGTTTCATAAATGCTTGGTTAGGTTAGGTTAGGTTAGAATTGGATACTGTTTAGGTTGTATATGATAAGCGCGCCCCCTCGGACGGTGTTTCATACTGGAAGCCTCGCGCGTCCACACGTTGTTTCATGCTGGAACCTGGCACGTCCAGCCGAACGCGTCCACAGGTAAAGTACCCTGACTCGAAGTATCTTTCCTAGATTAAAACTATTAATAATAAAGTAGTCATCAATAACGTAGTTTTTAACAGCAATATGTAAAGATTCAAAAAGTATGCACTTGACCTAAGTCGCCTGCAACGAAAATTTTTAATTGCACGCCCGGTCCTCTGTTACACTCTGCCACAGCAATCGCTAAACTAAAAATCGTAACCATCACAATTGTAGTTCAAAAGATGGTAGCTTGGGTGTGAATATAGTATTTAAATTCAGTAATGACAAATTTTAAAATTATCAAATTTTAAAATTTGTCGGTCAAATTTTTTAGCCACTATTTCGTAATCACTAGCTTGAGAAAACTAGAAAGCAGTTCTATTCATTCATTCATTCATTCATCATTCATGCAACACGTGTATGAGAGATCAAGTTACCATAGCAACCAGGGATCATGAAAACCTTACACACAGTCGTGTTATCATTTCGTGTTGCAGTATAAACACGATATCTGCTGAGGGTTTCGTTTTATCAACTTCACTTCGTCATGCTACGGCAATTTGAGATTCTAAAATTTAAGATTTCCTTCACTAGTGCCAACGCCACTTTGGTCTCCATAAAGCACTCTATTTCACGGAATTCTTTTATATTTTTCTTTTGACCTCTTGCCTTTTTAAGTGGTTAAAATGTGATGATCAAAAATTACTATTTTCTTTAGTTGTGTCAAAAGGACTGTTAGCTATGAGACTGCAATGCTGTTTTAATTTGCCTTATTTCTTAAAGGTTTATTTGCTACCAGTAGCATGGTGTATGCTTCGTTAGAATCCACTAGATATTTGGGATACCAAATTTATAAAGGTTAGTGTTAGACAGATAAATTTGAAATAGCGTAATTTCGTGTGTTTATGGGTGATAGATTTTATGGAAAATTCGAACTCAGCAATTCTTTCAGGGGTGTAAAGCGACGTGGCATACTTCATTCAACCCGGATCTTTGGTTTGGGCTCTACTAAGACTTCAATAGTGAAACCACCCTACGTATACGGTATCCATTTTAAGCTACCGCGGATAGCAAAGTTGGTATCCATTTTAAGCTGTGCTTGACTTTCTCGCTCTGCCCATTACTTGAAACAATTTAACAACTCCGTTTTTAAGATCATACCAAATGAAGTTTAGAAGAATTGGGAATCCGGCTGCTGCAACATAGTGCCTTTGGGCTTCTTTGGGCAGATGACCGGAAGCAGTTAATGCTCGCTACAAACCTTTTGAAACCCTTTTCAATGATTTTTACACATTCAAATTTGTATGTTTCATGCGTTTCCAGCTGAAGGCGTAGCACCAAAGGCGAGAGGAACAATTGTTCTAATTTGGAACTTTTACATGCCACAATCGACATGAGCTCGAAGCATCACAAGGAAGAGGAGGAATAAAATAGCTTCAGAAACAAGTGAATAGCCTAGAAGAATTTAGAAACTGGTGTACCTTTAAAATTTGATAACTTTATGTGATTTTTCAATAAAACTATTTGGTAAGTATTTGACAACTCGACGTTACATTGACCCTCAAAGTAAACTGAAAACTTCTGATCCATATTTTTAATGGCTGCTGATATTGGAGTTATTCTTAACAGCAAGTAGAAAAAAATATAGTTGTAAATAAATATTGCAGTCTTTAATCAACGCATAAAATTGCGTAGTTATAAGTACACGTATAGCACGGGCTAACTTTTTCATTATTTTTTAATCACAAGCCAGCATTTTATTGTGCACATGCTTATATAACAAAATGTGAAAGCATTACAGTAACCTATAAGTTACTTTTTATATCAACAGGCAGTAACGCAAATTGCAATAACCAGACCTTTGGTCCAACTTAGCAATTTTTGCCTTTATATCCGTCAGCATACTGAAGATGAATTTTAGTACGAATTTTGACAATTATTATTAGTCCATTACTTTACTGTTTTTATTCAGCGATATATTACTACAAAACATTATTACTGTGCCACTTTAGTCTTTGACAACTGTGATCTCAGGGTACGTATCAGTAAACATTATAACCGACAATATGCCTTGCAATGGCGGCTTCCCTTATTCAGATACTTTATAAAATGTTGATAAAATGTGCACTTACTTGATAATTTTAGATAGTTTCGTGAAATTTAGTTCATCCATTCTGCTATAAGTTTACAAGACATACACCCACATATACACAACAGAAGGAAATAAAAGATGCTAACGGACGTACTCGCATGTTTAAAAACATGCCTTAAAATGGACAGAAATCAAGCTTCAGTTAAGAAATGAAATAGGCAAATCCACACGTAGCATATGGGAAACACTGAACATTTGTCGTTTGAACACCACACACTGAATATCACTACAGTCCTCAGAGGCTACTACGGGAATTGTTTATGCCTAAATTCTTTTAGTTCTCTGCACCAGTGATTTGAAAAAAAAATGTGATCATAGGTGGCTGAAGTAGTAATTTTTGTTTACCCTTACAGCATGAACTGGACCATCTTACTATGGAGGACGTTCGTCGTATTTCTCCTGCACGATCTACGGTACTCTAAGATTGAAACAAGAAGTGGAATGTCTACAAAGTTGAGGAAAATGCACAAGGAAAAATGGGTCGACTCCGTCAATCGTTTTAGTGATTTTCTGGAAGAAGAAGCAGAAGGTGAAATCATAAGCGGTAAGGTGTTTTGAAAGCTATAAAAGCTTTGGGAGAGAAAAGACAATAATATGCATAACATTACATATGTTATTCTTAAAATAAAACTTTTGAATTGTTAATTGATTTTTACCCAAAAATATTAATAAAGGTAACTCTTTACTCTGTGCACTCTTCTTTATCCTAATATTAATTTTACTTTTTGAAGTGAGTTAAAAAACAGCAGTAACCCATTAGTGATACATATTCGTTAAATTCCAGGCACTGACAATATTAATAATCCAAACTAAAGTTTAACTATAGTATTAAGTTTACTCTAAATTGTAATGTCTGTCCAAGACATAGGTGTATATTATTTGGATAGATATTTATATTATTGCTCATATTTCCGTAATAACTTTTGAGTGTTGACTGCTGGTCTTACCAGAATGCCGATCCTGCATTAAAAAAAACTGAAATGGCATTTCGGACCGATCCCGTACAAATTAAGTCCAGCATAAGCTATCACTTGGTTACTAAATAGTTCTTGCACAGTTTTTTTTAGCTTTTCAAGAATACTAATTAATCATGTGAAATATAATGCAAGGTTAATTTATTCCGGAACAGTCCAAAATGCTGTTTGAGTTCTTTTTTTAACGCAGGATTGGCATTCTGGAGCGACCATTGGTAATGATATAACAAGGACCGATTCTCTTTTCAAAATGTACTTTTTTTTTAACCATTTGTTGTAAGACTTTGCATTAATAAATAACACTTGGTATGGACGTTATGTCTCTAATTGGAGTTAGAGACATAACTTTGCTTTTAAGATTTGCTCATCAGCAGTGGCAGTGGAATGATGGCGAAGTTTTAAGGTATACATTTTTTTGTGCCATTCCAACATTAGTAATTACGGAAATATGAGCCGTTTCAAACGTATGTTTTGCTGCTTTCCATCATCCTCTGAATATCGCTACGTCCATTGTGGCAAACTGAGCTTAATCCAACTTCAAACGTCCAACATTTACAAGTATACAAACCATGTTAACTATTATTTAAATCAACCATTTATTAACAACAACAACAAAAAAATAATGAAAGTCGTGTTAAAATAAAAAATTAAGTTAAATTGACCAGGTTTCTGTCTAATGGGAAAAACGATTAAATTCGTTTTTCCATGATGACAGCTTTTTACAATAAATTTCTATTGTATTATTTTAGTGGGGAGTGGTATCGTTGTTTTAAAATTTTGATTATACCTTATTTTAAAGCAATTACTTGCTCACACGGATTTAAAAAATAAATCAGAAAAAGTTACTTTTATGCAAGTTTTTAAACATAACTAGCAGAGTCGCTCGCTTCGCTCGCTCATTCCGCGTCGTCTCGCTGCGCTCGAGGAGCTTTCATGCTGCAACTCTTATGCTGCTGTCAGACATTCCACATCTAAAACGATCAAGCAAATGAGTGCAATGCGCGTTTTTCGTAAGGCTTCAGTTCATAAACAAAAAACGGCTTCGCCGTTTAGAAAATCATCACCCTTCGGCCATGTGCCTAAACTGCCAAGAAGCCAGGAGGCGAGACACGCGATCTCTATATTCTAGTTGGCCTTAGCTTAAAGAATATACGCTCGAAGAGCTGTCATACTCCAGCTTTTAAGCTGCTGACAGACATTCCACATCTAAAACAATCAAGAAAATGTTCAGAATGTAGGACGCATTTTTCTTAACGCTCCAGTTCATAAACAAATGATATGGTAACCATATATCACTCCAACGGTCTGGCCACCCAATAGCTACATGCGCCTCTTGTTCAGATTGTTAGCCGTAATAACACTGACAATAAAAGCCTCGATAAAAGCATTGCCTTTCTGGCACATGCATGAACTGGCCTTGAGTCAGTAGACGGGACACGCGATTTGTAGCCCAGTCGGCCTTGGCTTGGAGAAGCCATTTCCCTTCTGGTATGCGATTGAGCTATCATTGAGCCAGGAGGCGAGGCATGCGATTTGGATCCAGTCGGCCTTTGCTTGAAAAATCCACCCCCTTTTTGGCATGCACCTAAGCTGACAATGAGCCAGGAGGCGAGACACGCGATTTCTTCCCCAGTGGGCCTTGGCTTGAAGAAGTCATTCTCTTTCTGGCACGCGATTGAGCTATCATTGAGCCAGAAAGGCGAGGCATGCGATTTGGACCCAGTCAGCCTTGTCTTGAAAAAGCCATCCCCGTTTTGGCATGCACCTAAACTGACAATGAGCCAGGAGGAGAGACACTCGATTTCTTCACAGTCGGCCTTGGCTTGAAGAAGCTTTATCCATCGGCGCTGCAAGGCTGTTTCAACGCTGTAGCACGCGAGTTGCTGCATGCTTAAACTAAACATGCTTGGTAATTTTATCATGCATATTGCATACTCCTTTGTGCCGCTCTTAGTTTTTTTTATTCCAATAAATTTTGCAGACTTTACATGGGTTTCCTTATTTTACAAATTTTAAGAATTTTTACTTAAAAACCATCTCCTTCCCCGCTACGTGTGATGCTTTGAAAGAGCAACCACACGTCGCCCATAATTTCTGACTAATATAAAAGATTTCATGCAAGCCGAAATCGTATCTAGAAACTATTCGTGTTTACCAAAATTAGGCTGGACTATTAATTGGCTGAGTAGAGCACCAGCTAATATCACACTATTGATCGAATGTCGATAGTTTACAAATGCAAAAGTTGAAATATTTCTGACACCCTTTTCTGTTGTCAATATATTTTGTTTAAATATGCCTAATTTCGCATTAATCTTTTCGTAGATTTACGTACTTTCATTTAAATTTAAGGCTAAATAAGGTAGTTTGTATTTGAAATATCCAAAATGCAACTCCAACAGTCGTTCCATCAAGGAGCTGCACGTGCCTCATTGTTGAATGTCGGCTGTTAGCATTGCCAGCCGTATTCCTACCGACAACAATACTGGACCACGCGCCTCCTACGTGGCGCAACAATTGTGGACCATCCGCACAGCAGGAAGAGATGATTGATTGATTGATTTCTTTATTCGAGTCTAAAGACCGTAACGTCATACACTCGTAATCTACTTAGCCTACTTAAATCTAACTTAAAAACACAGGAGACACAACCATTCCAGCATGTCACGTAACTAACATTATCAGCTACATCATTGATTCACAAAAAGTACATTTTGGAACGAAGGGGGGCCAACAACAACAGCATGGCCACTACAAAAACCGCCCGGTGGCTTTACAAAATGAGGTGATATTCCGAAACTAACAATCAACTTCGAAAAATTTGTTTCAACTATTGTCCAAAGGGGTTTTTTCGCTTTTTTCGAGGGGAAAAATTTTACCTAGAACTACGAAAATACGCCTACGCGAAATCCGGATTAATTTGCTGTCTTCTGACACCTTTCTCATATTTTTTCTTACTTCAAGAGGAGAAGAGGTATATATATCTCTTGGCTTTTAAATAAAGTCAAACATGGGTAATGACATAACAAAGACCGATTTCCTCTTCAAATTGTTCTTTATTTTATTTAAACATTTCTTGGGGAATTCAAGCTCGATGAAGCCAAAATTAACGTGTTGTATTGTTTGTATTTATTTAGATTATTGTCTAGCCACCCACAAGAATGTTTTTATTCTACCGCCTGAACCACATTAGTCTTGCCAATAACGGAATATGAATTGGTCTACCAAATACACTGTACATCATATACCCCAACCAAAGCAACCAGCAAATGTTATGGTTAAGCTTTATCCCAAATAGTAAATTTTGCTTCTTTACTTTAGTAAATGATTCTTATATGGGAGGAAATACTGATATGCAACAATCCGTTGTATATTGTGTAGTTGTAATGAATCGAGTGCCATAAACTTGAAGATAGACTGCAGTTCTAATAATGTCATGAGCAGAGCCTCGAAAGCAGCTGATTTAACAAATGGTAAATGATTCCTTCACATGCATGCACAGACACACATACACACACATCACGTGCATGCATGCACACACAAACACACCAATACACTTTTTTTGTGGGTGACAGGTGTAAATAACTACAAAGGAGTAAAGCTACTAAACTAATCTAAAAATTACCTATAATTGTTTATACCCTAACAGTCTCTAGACCACGTGTTAGGTACGCCAAATTATTTCATTTTTTTTTACTAACTTTAATGGTTTTGGTATGTGGAACACACATAATTCCACGTGGATTCATAGCATACATACACGGTATCAAGATGGTATGAGTATTGCAATGTAACCCCACCTATTGATAAGAGTTTGGGAATCTGTTTGGTATATATCGAAGGTGCGCGGACCTTTATTACGTCGCTTTGACTCCAGTCGACTTGAAATTGCGTCTCTTTAGGAAAGAAGTGGGTACAAGGATCTTCAAGATGACAATACTTACAAGGCACTTCCTGCCAAGTCGATGTTAGTTATCATGCTTGTCTAGCGTCAATAAACCAAACCCCTAATATTTTATCGTATTTCCCTTCAGCTAGCTGGGCTTTTAACTTCCTTTAAATCTTACTAACATTTTGGTCATCCTTTACGAGTTATATCAAAAAATCGATCATGCCCCACTGGGTGGGACAGTACGTAAGCTAAAGAGTGGGACACGTGGGTTTCCACAAGTACTCGTGAAGGAATATCATGGTTTAATTACTCACCAAAACAGGAAATTAAAAGTATGGGGCCCCAACAGGAGGACATATTTTTAAGCTTCATTTCCTGGTCGAATATTATGTCTATATTATGTAAATATTTCAAATAGTCAAAACAATCAAAAGTGGATGGCTGCCAATTAATGGTAAATTCGGTTAATCGTCAAGACTGGTTAAGAATAAGTTACAGGCTATGTATGGAAAGCTGCTAAAGGCAAACTTGTAACGGCACATATTTATATCAAGATTACTGAGTCTATCCTCTCTTGTTTACAGTTGCCCTCGGTGACATTGTCTTATAACTTACTTGTTTTTTTTTTGTCTTTTTTCTTCTTTTTTTGGTTTGTTCCGTTTTTCTCCCTCATTTTTAGTTTAACGTGATTATATGTATGTTTGGTATAACTATGTTTAAAATTAATTTTGAATGGTTGGTTTGTGATTTTGACTGTACAATTTATTGCTGCATGCATGACATCCATCACGTGAGGAAAAATGAACTGGTATTTCGTCTGGAGTCAAGAAGATGGATGCCATTTTTGAAAATGTGTTTACGTTTGTTTTTGTGTTCATCTGGGCGTATGGCGGATTGCACAATTGCTGGAAGGTTGTGTGAATTTGGTGAAGCAAGTTTGAAAGTCATGTTCATGCTATTGGGAAGCTGTCAACAAAGTCATCGTCCTGCATGCAGGAAGGCGTAACTAACCGTAGGATTACTATTGGTTAAGCCAGGAGCGAGCAAGAATAATATGTGGAGTGTAAAAATACTTTTTTTTTTGGAATTCCTCATTTGCAGGGTGTGGGAAAGTTGCTCTT
>JAHWFP010219877.1:0-20288 GCA_023313725.1 Lithobius niger | reverse complement strand
ATTTTTTTGGGGACACAAACGCTAATTCCTGTAGTGGAGGAGGAGAGTGGGGAGGGGGCGGGAGGTCCCGGTAGCCAGCAGATTTTGAAAGAAATCAGCGTGAATTTGAAACGTTTTCCAGCAACTTAGAAATGCAATTTCCATACGAAGTCATTTCAAACTTTTCAAATTTTTTTATTTTTTATTTTGTTGAAAACAAGGGTTTCCTGTAGTGGGGGCCCCTGGTTTCAGGATTGCCTAATCCGACACCGTTTTCGGTCGCCAACCAGGGACGAGTTTAGCTCGTCACTCGCGATCACCACAAATGACACCAGTTTGACGTATTCGTTGCCACATTTGCATCCAACATGACCAACAACGCATCAAAGGCGCGTCATAGTCGAGATTCCTGTTTGACGGGTAATGCCCTAACTAAACAAAAGAAAATTTGATACAGAGCGATGCGTCACTGCGTGCCTACAAGGTCAAAACTGCTGCAATCGTATGGTTGGTGTTACGTTGAAGAACCAAGTTTGACGACTTTCTTACACCATCCTGCGTCGTGTTGCAGCCGGGAGTAGCCAGTCTGGTTTGCCCTTAACTCGCTCCTGATCGGCTTGTTCGCGCAGCTTGCTTGGGCTCTCTGGCTCGGAAACTGCTCAGCTACGGGCACACGATGGTCACGACGACACTGCATTAACAATTTAACAAGTGCTTTATTATATTTAGCAAGCCTACGCTAAGTAAACCAACCCTCATATTTTATTCAATTTCCTGAGAATTTTTGAAGATTAAAGAAACATGAAGGCTAGTCGACAAAGGAAAGTTAAGGGAAGTACTACCTTGTACTTTTCTCGCATAAAGCTGTCGCCACCTAAGGACTTTCAGCCTTAAACCAAGAATCGACAAAATGGCCGCGAGAGTGCATTAAGCCTTTAATAGCAAAGTACGGTTTTATAGGCATTCTGTCTAGAACGACGACAAAAAAAATGTATTTCATTAAAAAAAAAAAGACTATTGTGTGCGTGGCGTATCTTGAGTCCAGTCCTGGAAGTATTCTGGAGCCCCTGGCAGGTCTAACCTTGGTGGTAAGGCATTCGTGTCCCCAAACCTCTTACCATCATCATTCCTTGGCCTTATTATGTTCAGTGTATTTACATGTAATTGTGGCTGGCTGTTAGTGACTCCCCTGTCCTTGCCGGACCCGTTGCTATTGCAACAAATTTTATTATTATTATTATTATTATTATTATTATAGCGCGTTCGTCTCAAAGTCGCAATATAAATTTTTGACCAGGAGAGTTTTGGGTTACCAGCAAGGGGTCTGAGAAACAACAATTTTTTTCTTGGCCTAACCAAAATATAGCAGAACCTATAGTTTGCAGGCTATAGTTTGTCTGATTGCTGTCATCACTCGGTTCATTATGCGCAATATTCGAATTCTTCCAAGTTCGCTTTTGATGCCATTACATCGATGTTGGTGCATAATGCTGGTGCGTTGTTTGAGGTCAGGATGTGCTTATGACGTGCATGGACGTTTCATAAGCTTGCAGTAAAAACGTTACACTTTTTACTTTGTACGCTCTGGCATAAAACGCTTACAATCTTAACACTGCAAATGTTTTTGTTTTTATGATGATGCAGAGTGTGTAAGTTGGGTAATGCTAGTGATTGTGTAAGTTTGTTATACGTGTCTCTTCTTGATCTAACAATTTTTTTTTTACTTTTTTAGGTGAGTTCCAGTTGACAAAAGTTGACTATTTTGATGGCTGTAACTGGGCAGAGTATGACGGTAGGACACTTTTGTCTAAAACGTAGCTCAAAATGCAGCATATGTCACAAAATGCAAAAATATGTAAATGAAGCAAGATAGCACGTAAGAAGCTCAAAAATTAAAAATAGCTAAGCTTCGGCAAGCTTTTATTATGGACTAAGGGCACGTTTACGCAATGACTCGCTTTTGCATTCTCGCAGCTAAAACTCAATCGCGATGGCAAAGGTGACATTGCCATGGTAACAACGGTAAATGGATTAGCTAAATCCGACATCTCTTGAGTAAATACTTGCAGTCTTATAATCCGTACAAAGAATTCCTCATGACGAAACAATTTTCCCAAACGCTTCTGAACTCACGTTATTTGCTGTTTTCGTTGCGAGGCGACAGCCATAAAACCGCCGCCATGTTGGAATTTGAGGTGATTTCTAGCTTCTAGCTGCGAGAATGCAAAAGCGAGTGGTTGCGTAAACGTGCCCTTATACGTCATTTCTGTGACGTGACATGAATTCGAACCAATGGACTCCGGATCATCCTTTCATCCTATCAGACTCCTTTCATGTTTGAGGCATTACGCCATCCCAATGAAATACAACACCGAAACTTTCAGCCGTATCCCATTAACTCACTGAAGCGCCAAACCAGGCTAAGGGTGCTTGTAAGGATCAAAGCATATCTATAGACATACCCTCAGGTGTTAGGACACTCACACAGCAGCCGTATTCCAGAATTCCACTCAAGTGTGAGTGTGAGAGATCTAATGTGAATGCAAACATCTAAGTTAAGGGTCAACAATTTTAGTACAGCCACTAAAGCGAATGTGAGTGTCCTAACATCTGAGGGTAGGATGCGTTTTGACCCTAGCCCCACTCACCCTCAGTGGCATAACGTACAGGTAGGCTAGGTAAGCATTGCTTACGGGCCCCGGCAACAACGGGGGCCCGCTAGGCGTCGAAATAGGGACATGGACAAAATCATTGAGATTTTTGCATTGAGTAAAGCATGCCGAAAGTATCGTCTAATTAAGAGCCTCAAGCAGTGAACTAACTACGATATGTAAATTTCATGTTCAAAGTGCAATATGTTATAAGCAAGTCCAACTTCCCATTTAACAGGTGTAATAACGTAGCTAACAGTAAAGCTTATAATAATTCGACAGTTAAGTAGGCTAAAAAATACCACACAGACATGGTTTTTGAAAAAAAATTTTCAAACATTATTGTTTGTTTGCATTACGAAGCAGTTTTTCTTTAGCTGAGAAGTTGTTGGTTGTTCGGGTAACATAAACCAAACAATGAGCCGTATGTGTAACATTTGGACCAAGACAGTCGAAAAGGTCAAAGATTGGGGAGCGTGGGGGGGGGGGGCAATAAATGAGGAGGGACCGACCTTGAATTTTGCCTATGGACCCAGAGTAACTTTGCTACGCCACTGCTGACACTTGAATGGATTTCTGGATGCTTCAGTATACGCATTTCGCTGCTGCACAATCAGCCGTATTCCTGAAATCCACTCAAGTGTGAGTACAGGATGGCAAATGTGAGTGCAAACATCTACGGTAACCTTCTCCAATTTTAGTCCAACAACAAAATCGAACGTGAGAGTAATTTACATCTGAGGGTACTTCTATACACGAGCTTTGATCCTTACACTCACCCTTAACTCGACTAGGTCCTTGAGTGGAATTCTGGAATATGGCTGAATGTTTCCATTAACCACGTTTAACCTACAGCAATTTGTGTATTATGATGGCTAAAAGGTTCTTATAGTGGACAGAGCAGCTAAGCAGTTAATTCGTTTACCACTATGTACACTGTCAGGTAACCAGAAGTGTTTGTGAAACAAGTTGATGTTTAAGGATTTGGGAGTGATGGGTGGCGATGATAAACATTGGCAACCTGTTCCAGTTATCACCTCTTGATGAGAAAAGCAGGTATCGAAAAGTATTGAACAGCAGGTATTTGCAATACGTTGCTTGTAGATCGTACAACATGATAAAACGTAAACACGCGTAGTCATAGTGAAGAACTATAGTATATACAGTTCCATCAGTCTGACAGCATACCCTTCAGTTTTGTACAAAAAAAACTTCAGAATTAACTTTGGATTTTGTTACTTCTACAATTTTTCGTAACTAAAGGGATAAATACTGTTGGTAGTGTGTGCTAAAAATAAAATAATTTAATAACGCCAAAAGCACCAGTATATGGCTTAAAACACAAGAATCATGAAGGAAAAAAAACGCTCGATATTTCGCTTGCTAATTGCGCGGACATTTTCAAGAGGGCGAGAAAATAATTAAAAGTATGTAGCAGTCAACGTGTGTTAACAAAGTAAAAGCCTATCGTAGGCTTATATGCAGCACTGTAACGCTGTTTGATATGGATAGGTAGCCTGGGTGTCTACTTGGGTTACGTTCCATTGGCTCATTTTTGTAACTGAACAGTGCAAATTCTGCATAATGTTCATTTGATATTAAAAAAACAACAGCATTTCTTTAGCGTCAAACTCGTAAGGAGGTATTGCTGAAGTGATATAGATGTCAGTCATCTTATTTGGAGACAGGATGATAAGGGGGAGGGGGTAAACATATTTTAATGTTACCAGACGTATTCTAACGATTTTTTTTCCTTCCCAGGCAGGAATTGCTTGCTGGTATTTCTATTCTGAAAGAAGCCAATTCGGCTGAATACCGTTCCTAAATAGTACACATAAGAATCTATTTCCTTTGTTTTTTGGACGTCAATTTACGACCAGTTTGCACTGAGTTAGAACTAGAGTGGTACATGATCACTTTCAAAACATCAACTTTTGTTTTTGATCAGTGAAGACGTAGTTCGTCTTGCGACGCTCCTAGAATTTCGCCTCAACATTCGGATTCAATTCCACGTGTAATCACTATCATACAAAAACTCCATAAGGTTAAAGGGACCCATTACGTTTTTCGCCATAGAAAGTAGTGATATCAGAGAGAAAATGACTGCCACCAAGTTTCTGGTCCGAACCGCGATCACTCAAGCTTAACTGATAACACCGAGATGTCAGTTCAGATTTTGTGATCAGGGTTGGGACGGAAAACTTGGTGGAGCCAGTTTGGCTCTGATATTACTACTTTCTATGGCAAAAAAATTTGATGGGTCCCTTTACCCTTATGGGATTTTTGTATGATATCACCCCTTTTGGTCATTTTATGGTTTTGCTTTATTTCCTCAACCTCATATCCGATTACGGATTTTTTTTTTGTAAACCATGTCCAGGCACCCGTTCTGCTACATGTAAAATGTGATTTGGATAGTCCTTATGGTGTTCACGTGATGCGCGGTCTAAATTTCCATGATTGGAGTTTGGTCATCGACACGCCTTTCACAATTAGACACGGCCTCGGCTTAACAATTGGACACGGCCTCTGCACTTTACCCTTACATTTGACAACAAGAAACGAAACATCAATAATTAGCTAATTATAAAAAAAAATTCCGTGTTATCCAAGGGCAGTAGTCAATCATATGTTGGCCTCTCGTAATCTTTTTAATGCCTCTCAGTTCTCTAAAACATAGTTTCCTTTCATTCTTGACTTCATGCGTAACAATTTTAATTTTTTTTTTACAAGTTCTACCTCCCTCGTTTCCCTTGCACCCCTGGTATGCCTGTACCTTGTTTACGTAGATTGGGAACCGAGGAAGAACCTCTTGTAGGAAGAATGTTCAACAAAGGAGCGTTCGTCTTTTGTTTTGAAGGTGGCCTGGTGCCAAAGAGCCCTGCAGCGTTGTCTGGCGTCTGTGTTGTTTACATAAAACGATCCTTCCGTAGGCAAAGGAACAGGGGAGGTCCAAATTGGGCACTTGGCTTGACGCAACTACCTATTGAAAATTGAAACAACCAGGATGTCGGGCAGCCTGACAGGTTGGGCTTAGTAAAGAGATTCATGGCCTTTTAAAGAAACACTTAGCAAGCGTCTCTCTTTTATTAATAAAAATAAAATGTATGGCTGTCAACATTATTTTTAATATTTCTTTCTTACAGTTTCCTTAAAAAGAAAGTAATTTTGCTTTACGACGCACCTAAAATTTTAGCATGTTAAGCCACTTATTATACTTCCGTTCTGTGTGAGACGGAAGTTCCGGTCGTTAGACTGTTGAGATTAATTGCGTCAGGTGAACGCTGAAGATGAAGCTTTTATTAAACTGAAGTTTTCATACTGTCGTAAAGTAAAGACTAGAACCAGTAGAGTACATAGATAATCCCATAGATTATAAAGTTGATTTCGCATCTTGCGTCTACCAGTTCTCTGCAGAGCCCTGGTGTTAGTTGCCTCTACTAATATTTTTGCCTTTGAAGCAGCACGATGGCAAAGTATTATCAGAGAAATTAGTAGCCTCAACTGCCGCTAGAGCCTCGCGTACGACTGGAAGAAGTTAAGATGCATTCTTAATCATTAAAAACTTACGGTCGGCATATCTACATCATTAAGGACGTGTGATGTGCGTGTGTGCGTGTGTGTTTGTTTGTTTGTTTGTTTGTACCTGTACTCCTCTGGAACCAACGCAGGTACATAGGTGGCAGTAGGACCAAACGAAAGATAATTAAATTGCGCTCAGTATAGGCCTATTTTCACCGCTGTAACTTGATATTATGACGTCATGAACAAAAACCTCCTCGAGCGAAGCGAGATGATCTGGAAAAGGATGCACGGAAAAAATAACCTAAAAGAACGACGTATTTTGCAACACACAACATATAGATCTTAAAAATGGTTTTGTATATAATTGACTTAGTGCATGGAAAAATCAAAACAATAGGGGATTACTTCTGGAGGAGAAGACGAACAAATGTGCAAACAAACAAATCGTATGTTTTGAATGATATAGATGAAATGCAGGCGCGCTTAGGAATGTGATGGGCGAACTGTGAGCAATAATTACAAATAGTTTGCGTCGAAATAATCAGCACATGATTTTGTGATGCTCTTGAAATCAAAGAAATTACTGGAAGCATGGATCGTCGGATGTCCAGACTGTTGGAATGATTTATGGTTATCATTTGTTTATGCTGTGAAGCCTTACGAAAAACGCGTATTGCACTCTATTTGCTTGATCGTTTTAGACGTGGAATGTCTGTCAGCAGCATAAGAGTTGCAGGATGAAAGCACCTCGAGCGTAGCGAGAAGACGCGGAAAGAGCGAGCGAAGCGAGCGACTTCTCTAGTTTATATAAATATATATATGTATGTACCGCTTATCCTCTGGAAGCAGGAGGCTAAAAATGTGAAAAGGGTGTCGAAAGACAAGGAAATTAATCCATTCGTAGCGTGGGCGTATTTTTAAGAAACGAGAAAGGTCCGAAGTCTCCCAAATTAACGAAAATCCAACGCCCGCAAAAATAAGCGACGTCATCGATTGTTGACAGATTTTTTCGTGAAAGCTTCGAACATTTGTGGTGTTCGGCTCTGGCGTTGCTTATTATACTGCGCAGTTTACGCAGCACAATTTAATTGAATAAAAAAAATAACCTGCTCACATCAGGGATCAGGTTGCAATATGTGTAACAAGACTCACTAACATAAACAAAGATAAATGAAAGAGTAGGCACAAGTTATAGTGTGTTTACGAACTGAGACCTTACGAAAAACACGCACTACAATGATTATAATTGCCTGATTAACTTCACTGATCGCTTTTTTTGGTGTGGAATTATCAGCAGTATAAGACTTTCAAAAGAAATGTCTTCGAGCGAAGCGAGACGACACCGAATGAGCGATCGTCAGCGAGCGACTCGGCTGGTATCTAGTTAACTTTCTAATCTATGATAATGCCACTCTTACTCTGTCTATAGAATATATTTGATGAAGGTATAGTTCTTGCTTTCAACGATTATCGCCAGAGGGTGCCGTCGTCAATGAACCGAATGACAAGACGTCACTACCCAAGTTTACGTTCCTGAGCGTCGCCATGGAGATGGAAACTAATTAGCGTCGCTAAAACAAAATGATCACGATAAGAATACTTAAATTCATCCAGTTAAAAAAACTGGTAAGGTCAGATTAATAGATAAAATTAATTTTAAGCTAGGTCAGAACTGGCTGGTCAAGTTTTCCTTTCAATGCAGCATTCATTTTGCATATGGGTTGCTGGTTACGAGTGCATGGTTTTGTGTTGCGAGAACCTAGCCAGTCGGGTTGATGCTTCATCCTTGGTTCAAACTTTTTGTAGCGAACTGAATACAGTTTTATCGAACACAGAATAAGTGCTTCAATTTCAAGTGCTGCCCACGCACGAGTACTTCCTCAGTTTCTGAAGGTATTTTCGCTGTTGCCATGGTTGAATGACGCCATCGATGGCGTAATTTTTTCTTTTTCAAGTTACTCGACTGCTTCAATAGGTTTGCTTGTTCAGCGCGGTGCGATGCTGTCTTGGAGAGACTGATGTATTTCGCCCTCTAGTGTGGTTCATAAAAGCAGGTACTATTTTACCCCAGTTTTAAAGTTGCGTTGTATGTCTGATGAGTGGAAACTGGGCTCGTTTTTGTTATCACAGATGTTCATTGGCAGGTTTTTTTTCTAGTAGTTTATTGTTTTGGGTTTAGATATTGGTATCCCATAACCTGTCGACATAAGGCGTGAGAAGCTCCGGTTTGACAATGCGGCAGCCACCTCCAACGCGATAATGAGGAAAAAACAAGATGGCCGTTCGCGGTTTAGTCGCTAAGCAACGGATAGCGTTTCGCCCTACAGAGCAGCGACAATAGAGCCCAACTGGGTACGAGGCTAGTCTCTGGAGCCGGGCATTGAGCTACCCACAAGGCGCACTGGATATACGTGGAAGTAAAAACATTATGGTAGTTTGTAATCAAATGCTGTGAGAGCGGCTTTCTTAGACCTAAAATACGCTCATATTTTGATTTTGTTGGCAGCTGCTGCAATTTCCAGCAAGTGGAATCTTTTCTTTTCCGCTTTACAACCTTAATATATAGTATATCGCAGTGTATGGGATTGGTCTAAGAAGCCCGCTCTCACAGCGTCGGCTTGACTAAAGTCGCCCTTGTTTTTTACTTCCGTTTGTATCCAGTGCCCCTTGCAGCTAGTTCAACGACCGGTTTCAGCTGCTAACCTTGTCACCAGTATCGCGTTATCGCTGCTGTATTGAAGTTATTTTATACGTCGCATGTACGGATATTAAATACAGGCCTGTACGCAGAATACGTATACTGCCGTGGGCAGCCACTGAAGACTCCTGAACTGAGTTTCGACGGGAGTGTTGGTCGCTCGGTTGGCCACCTTCGTTGAGGTTGATTAGTGGTTCCAACCCTAAAGATTGGCACTGTCCGTCGTTACATTGCAGAATCCCACAGGGGCTCGTCGTCCGTCGCTCGCGCGCCTCATAGATGCAGGCTACATATATATAAGGGGTAAAACAAGCCAAAAGTCGTATCGTACAACAATTGTTACCTGCATTGAGCGGTATTAAATTGTAGGCTTAAGCGCTGTTATAATCACCGGAACTCGCACTGAACTCCTGTATTGATTACTTGTCTCACGTTCGAAGTCGTTATTTGTACCACTTCGTTGTCCAGAGTGACCTGAGAAGCATTTTAGCATCGATGTAAAAGCATTACTGGAAGTTAGACTTGAATAGAGCAGCGTCAAGTGACGTCATATGGCTACAACAGCGATACTTGCAAGGGGCACTAGATTGAAATGGTGGGTTAAACAACGGCACTTCTAGTCAAGCCAGTGCTTTGAGAGTGGATTTCGTAGGCTTAAAAAACCGCTGATTTTCTCCAATCCCTTATGCTGCTTACGTTGTAATTGGAAAATAAAGATTCCACTTGCTTAAAAATGTCAGCAAGTGCCAACAAATCGACAAAAATCGCGCGTATTATGCCTAAGAAATCCAGTCTAATAGCATTGGCTTCAGTAAAACGTTCTTCTTTTCCCCCACAAGTGCACCTTGCAGCTAACCCAGTAACTGGCTCCACCATAGAGTTATCTACAATAATTCTACGTCGTATCACTGCCCTATAGCAAAAACTAAAAAGCTTCTTTGGACAACGTAATGGTACAAATAATCACTTCAAACGTGTAACACGTTTAAAGACGTTCAGCGCGAGTCCAGTGATTATGATAGTGATTATAAAAAAAAAACCCAGATTGTTCTATGATATGAATTCTGGCTGGTTTCACCACTTTCATTATATATATATAGCCTGTTTCTATGCGGCGCGTGAGTGACGGGCGACGACCCCCTATAGGTGAATCCAACTGTCACGTTCACGTATGATTAGCAGTCAAAATATTTCTAACGAAAGTGTTTTGAGAAATCTTCTTCGCTAAGTTCTTCAATCCTTGTTGATTTTAATAACACACAATTACGAAAGAGTTTGAGCGTGAACTTTCCAGGTGACTAAACGATGCTTGAAATAGAATTGGGGATGTTGTTCGCCTCGCTATAAAAAGAAGTAAATTGCCGATGACGGCCAGTTTACTAGAAGGGCTTGTAAGACGTAACTCAAAGAAACGTGTGTAAACAAACACGAGAACGAAAGCAAACAAGACACGAACGTAATAAAGAAAGAAAAACACAAAAGAAAAAAAAACACAAGAGTTAAAGAACAAAAGTCTAATGCGATCAGGAAAAGAAACGAACAATTCTGAACTTAGTTAACCCTTACACAAACAATGCTAATTTAGTTATTGGCGCGCTTTCTTTGAGTCTGACACAATAACTGAGAAGACTTAACGGGGCAACGAGAAATGAATTCATTTTCGGGTACTTCCGGAGAACGAATGTGAATGACGCAGCACTCGCCATATGGCCAGTTGAAATTAAGATTACCTCGCCACGTTCTGTATGTATTCTACGTTTATGCAACGACTTGCCTTTGCATTCTCGCAGCTAGAAGCTAGAAATCATCTGAAATACCCAAGATGGTGGCGGTTTTAGCTCTGCCGTCTCGTAACGAAAACAGTAAATAATGTGATTTTTTTTTAACGTAAAATAAATGTGGAATTGAAAACATTGAGGTTGTTCATTTTGCGTAGTCCACCCAGTAAAACAAATGTCACTGCTACTATAGTTTGTTCTATATTTGTTTTGTAGACGACTGAAGCAAAGGTCATCTGAAGCAAACTAATGCTTGTTATGGATAAACCGGCTCAGTTTTGGACCCTACTAGACATTCACAAGAAGTCTAGTACGGGGAGGGCCAAACACAGGGATTCAAATAGGGAAACTTCCGATTATTATAGGGACCAAAAGATATTCAAATTAGCGAGAATGTATCCAACTAGCTGCTGACGTAGAATGTTGAACAGGGCGGAAAGTTAAATCGATTGGATTTGTGCTAAATAAATACAGATGCAAACCTATTTCCGTTGCTGTTTGGACTTATATGTCAGACTGCCTGAACGGGAATTGAACCCTCTGTCTTTGAGACCAAAGGCCGAAGCTCTACCGCCAAGCCATACTGACAAAAACCTTAAATCTTGATTGCTGTTTTGCAAAGGATAAACAGGATTTCCACAATCAAGATTTAAGGTTTTTATTGCTTAATTATCCTTCGGTCTTTCCACATAGCTAGGGAACTATGTAGTGAGTGCTTACATATTAGGTCGAACGACAATAGTTAGTTGTGTTAGCCTGCCAGCCCCAGAGTTCAACTTAACTAGAATGCCCTGACTACCATGACTGTCACTAACTAGCTTTAGCTTTTGCCGCGCACCCAGTAGTCACAGCCGTAGCCATAGCGCCAGAAGGAAAGAGGGACAATTTTGCTAAGTAACACCTATCGGAAATTCCTAGGTTCACTATCGACATGAGCACGAGACATCACAGGGCCCTTCTCTTCCCGAAATGCCAGAGGTGGCTGAGGTCAGGATCGAACCAGGGACCTCTTGCACATGAAATGGTCGTGCTAACCATTGGGCAACCTTACTCCATTGTCACTAACTAGCAGGGACTTTACCAGAGTATCCATTCCACTCACCGACCTCATCAGTTACTTCACACTGCTAGGCTGTGCCATGCCACTACTCAGCCACCATGACTAAGTTTTACCAGCTATGTTATTCTTATGATAAAACGGTTGTCACTCTTTCTTTAAATTTTGCGGTAGTCCAAAACAGCCAAGAATTTAGAAATACAATGATTATTTCAAAACGGTATTTTTTTTTTCTTTGGATATTTCCCCTTGAAACCCTTCGCACGCAGTTGATTTGTTTGCTGCAGAAAACTTTTATTTCTTTTCAGTTTGATAATTAAAGCAGAATTTTTTTTTTTATTGCCCGATCTTGTTTTTAGAAGTCGGAGGAGCGAACATCTGGTGTGTAAACCATCCCTTTCAAAATTGGGTATTTCAAGTTTTTGAATCCGTTTTATGGAAGTTTATCGATTGTACCCCAAACTTTTGTTCGTCTTTTGAGTCTTCCCTTTTTCCCTCCTTTTTTCAATTCAAACCTCGTCCGTCCTGCGTTCAAAATGAGTTCTCAATGGCAGAATTTTACGACACAAATCGAACCGACAAGAACTCCCGATATTTTTATTCATTCAAATCTCAACCCTCCCCCTGCTCCTCCCCCATTCCCCGCCCCTCATTTTCATCATTCCGGTGACTGCCAAATCCAGACTTGGGACGTCAAAGATCTCTGAGAAGATATTACTTTTTCTTGGACAGTTCCGAGCACCAAAGCAGTTTCATATAAATGGGTGTCTATCAAGTTGATGTCTTAAGTTGAAGGTTAGACAAAACAAAAGTAAAATAAATAAAAGGCAGCTTTAAGACATAAAATTGATTCAAACCTTGAGTTATAGCTGAGAGACGTTTTACCAATGGTGCATCCATCTTCGAGTGGCAGCAAAGGTAAACGAGAGAGCTGTGGAAACGGGCAACAACATGGATTTCGCAGGTTCTATTGGGCCAGCTTACCAGAAAATAAATTGTTGGTCAGATAAATTCTTTACTAAACTGACACGATTAAAAGACACTATACACTGCTTCGTTTCGTCAGCGATGAAAGGAATATCAGCTCAAGTTGCGAGGTAAATAGTCCGATGCAATTAGATCATTTTTTGACAAAGTTTATCACTTTTGTGTGCTGAACGTTTGTGCTTCACATTACACTTTTGATTTGTTAACGGTTAAACAGTTACTGCCCAAAATCCGGGGTTTTTTTTTTTGGGGGGGGGGGAAGAGGGAGGGGTGGCATGAAAAATTGTGACCCCGGATTTTTAGACTCATCTACCCATGTACTAACTGAAACCAAAGGGGAAAATTGGTTGTCAGATGTGAAACTTTTTTCAGCCCCTCCACTCCACTAAATAGATAATTTGGTAGCTGGCAGAGGCCATTTCTTGAAAATTCGTCACGTTTTCCGTAAACCAGTATATTGCAAAAAAATGGTTGGTTTTAACGAAAACATCATAAGGACACTTCTTGAAGTGATTTTTGTTATATTTAATTTATTTCTCTATAAAAGTTTTGGCAGGAGTAATAGGTTGTGCGATATTTAAGAAAATATACAATTTGGTAGCCGGCAGTGGCCGTTGTTTCAAAATGCATCACATGTTATCAGTAAACCAGTAGATTGCAAAAAAACGGTTGGTTTTAACAAAAACACATAGGGATCTGTCTTGTAGAGATTTTTGTTATCTTTAATTTATTTCTCTATAAAATATTTGCTTGGAACGATAGTTCGTGCGATATTTGAGAAAATATAAAATTTGGTAGCCGGCGGTAGCCATTTTTTCAAAATGCTGGCGAAAGTTCCGGTGGGATTTTAGGGAACTTTTAGTATGTTACTCGGGTAGTATTTCTGCCATATACTACACATCTGCCAAGTTTCATCTTCATGGGAATTTTTTCCGGCCTAAAGTGCTAATTGCACCGGACTAAAAAGGATTTTTAAAAAAATGTCTTTGCTGCAAAACTGGCCATTAATAAATTAAAACCTCGTGCTTTGCGTTAACCCTTTATAGCCTGGCGTCCCTTTAAAAGGACGGCTACTGAACGGCAAATAAAACTAATTCCCAACGCGCAACACAAGCTTGGCATGGGCATTAAAGGGTTAATAACTCTTTTTCTCCTCCCCATTCCAAGCGACAATAACCCTTTATAGACTGGCGTCCCTTTGAAGTCCCAACGCGCAACGCGAGCTTTGTGAGGGGTCCCCAGGGACCCCGAGTAAAGCGAGCAGCAACAGCCCAGTGGTCAGCGTCCTCGTCTGCAAACCAAGTGAATGCCAGATCGAATCCCGCGACCGACCCAACTTTAAAAAAAAATATCCAGTTTGGCATGGGCATTAAAGGGTTAAATGAAAATAACAGTCTTACAAGTTTTCAACTTGGAAGGAAGGATACGAAAGAAAGGAGACCTCAACACAACGGTTACTTGTCCATACTTTGACAAATGCTGCCTAATTTAGTAAAACAGTACAGGGCAAATACAGCTGAAAAGCTACTAGCAACTGACTATCTGAAAAACGTAGAGAACGGACGAAAGGGATAACAATAATTTTTAACCCGCTTATGGGATTCACCACTCACACTGCCCCAAAAAGGACGTCGACGTTAGTAAGTAACGCTTAAGGTGTTTGGATGGGTCTATACCCCTCAGTGCTAGTTTGAAGGAATTTAAATTTGCGGATGAGACAACTGCACCTGATAGGGAATTCCAACTCTCGATAATTCTATTTGAGACAAAAAAAACTTCGTACAGTCCGTTTTAAAGGTGTGTCTTTGTAATTTAAAGTTATGACCACGGGTGAAACCCGCCGTAGAAAGTGAGAAAAAAAGGGAGAACAGTTGGGAGAAGAGCGTGAAGAATTTGGTATGTGAGCGCCAAGTCAGCACGAAGCCTATGCAATTCTAGTGGTTCCAGACCCAATCTACGTAACCTATCTCCGGCCTGTATTGAGCGCAATTCTGAGATTGAGCGGGTAAACGCACGTTGGACCGATTCTAAAAGTTCAATATCTTTAAGGAGGTATGGCGACCAGACCGAGCTAGCATATTCCAGGGTTGGTCTAACAAAGACCTTAAACGCCCAAACTCTGGTTTTAGTACTTGTTTTACAAAAGCAGCTATTGACGATGTGCATTCTTTGAAAGGCTTTAAAAACAATGTAGGAGCAGTGCTTTGAAGACTTCATGTCCGAATTAAACAGGACACCCAGGTCATTTACCGATGCGTTGGCCTCGATCAAGGTTCCACTCAGAGTCGGACTGGGTAAGAAAGGGCGCCTGTGCCATTTATCGAAATAACCGGGGAGGGGCGCCACGCGTTTTACAGGAAACTTCAAGTGATGGTACCCCAACCGTCAAGGGGTTTGGAGAAGCGCTCTAATCTCCCCAAGCAGAAGCAAAGTCCGGGGGTCGAGCTCAAGAACTTTGACTTATTTTCCCATTTCTGGCTTCGGAGTGCATTCTTCAATACACATTTTATATTTCAAGTTATGCTAGTTTTTGAAAATTTCGGAGTGGGTTTGAAAGAGGAGAGCGAGTTTAAAAAGGAGGGAGCGAGTTTAAGTAAAGGGAAGGAGAAGAGAGAAGGGAATTACTGCATGAAAGGAAAGGTTATCATCGGACAGGGAATCCAAAACCATTCATTTTTTCTTGGCGGAGAGGAGAAAAAATAGACTATACGAAAGGGGCGCCGGAAGTATGGTAGCTTAAAGGGCGCCTGTGCCATTGACACAATGGCACTATGGCCAGTCCGAGCCTGGTTCCACTTATGTAATACTCAGGTGCGCCAAGTTCGTTTCCAATGTGCATCGAGTGGCACTTTGATAGAGATAAAGGCAATTGCCAGTCCTGCGACCATGTTGCCACGCGATTAATTATATGCATTATGTATTAATTATATGTCTTTGAAATGAGGGTCGGGCTGACTTTTATTTAACTGAAACAAAGACGACCGAAAAAAGCAAGGGGGTGTACTGGGAGGGCTATTTAGACTCGGGAAATGGTTAACATAAGCTCTCTCTCTCTTTAGTGGCGTAACTACAATGAGTCAGAGGAGGCACCCGTGTCCGGGCCCACCGACTTTGGGGGCCCCCGAACCGGCACCAATTCAAAATGTTATTTGTAATCACAAAATATTAGAAAGTAAGTTATTGTTTTAGTCCGTGAAAATTGTGTCTTGCGTGGCAAAAACTTCATAGTTTTTTTAGGGTGTGCTCTACTGGCCTTTCGCCTTCTAACAAAAACTGCCTTTTTTTTTATGAAGGGCCTCCACTAGGTTTTCGCCTTGTGTGCAAAACTGCATTTTTTTATGAAGAGGGGCGGCCTCCCGTGGGCTCTTGCCTTGAGTGGCAAAACTAACTGCATTTCATTTTTGTAATTAAGGGGGACCCACTGAACTCTTGCCTTGTGCGTGGCAGAAACAGCATTTTTTTTTATGAATGAGGCTGGGTTCGCTCTCGCCTCGTGTAACAAAAAGGGCATTTTTTTATGAAGGGGTGGGGGGGGGGGGCTTTACCGTGCTCTTGCCTTTTGTGGTAACTGCGATTTTTTTTTGTATTAAGGGAGTCCTCCACTGCACTACCGCCTCCGGACCCCAATTTTGAAGCGCCACTACCTCTCTTGTAGCATTTCGTACACATCAGTCATCATGATGAAAAAATGTCAATAGACCCCCGATAGGCCCTCTGAGCATAGGCCTAACGGGAAAACTTCCCGTTTCCCCGTTCGGCCATACGCCCCTGAAAGTAAGCTAGAGCCTTATCTCTTTAAAGAATTCGATGAGCTTTAGAAGTTTCATCTCGGTCGAGAACAAACAAAATGGTATGGTTCACTTGAGTCACAGAGTTACCGAGACACCCCAAGTCTGAGCTGGTGGTCCGTTCCAGCTCTCCCGCCACCGCTCAGCCACACCGGTGACACTTACAAGCATGAAACGATACAAATTGGCCAACGCCACGCCTAGCGATGTATTAACATCGCTAATTCAATCCTTGTGAAAAATTGGATAGCGCTTCGTTTCCCGCTAAGCCAAGGCTCGTCTCGAGTCCCAGGGGGTCGTAATGCAACATTCCACCGATGGTGTGTCACAGACCATCTTCATCACTGACCCTATCAATGTCAATTCCCGTGTCAGAGCTGAGAGTGCGGTCGAGAAATCCAATATTGTGACCATTACTCCGACATACCATCTATTGTTCCTGCTTGCACAAGTTAGAACCCTTTACAACCGAACAGTTTCCAACAACAGTGTTTCTAAAAAATAGCAAATAAGGTAGTTTGAACGTGTATGTTACGATAATAACTCTTTTAAACACTGCTGAAATAAAAAAAAAAAGAAAACGTTGTGCACACGCATTGTATCTACCTCATTAAAAACGGACCGGATGCGTGCTTGTTTGTTTGTACCGCTACTCCTCCGGAACTAAGGCACATACCAAACATGTGAATAGCGCTAACTGAAACATAATTAAATTAAGCTTCGGATAGGCCTATTTTCATCGCTGTAACTTGAATTGTGACCCTCAAATACGCAAAAAATATACTAGATTTTAATATTGGTTTTGCTTCAACTCTGTAGAAACACGGAAAAATCAGGCCTATAGGTAAAAAAGTTGTGAAACTGGCGATTATTGGTAAGTTCGGCTGACCCTCACCACGAACGCCACAGCCAAGGGAGAAATCACACGTGGGTCAGATTTCAGTTTAAGCTAAGCTGGTGGAAAAGAGGCAAAAGTCTAGGTTCGGTCATGATGTTTTAATTATTAAAATAAGGAGAGTTGGAGGGCTCAGGTTCACCTGGCTTACACGGTAACACTGTACTTTTGCTTAGGGCCTAACTCAGAATGGCATGGAATCTAAGCTTACTTAGTGTTTGACAGAATTGCAACAGTATATCGGGTTATTGTTTGATTTGAGTAACTAATCTGCTATTGCTGTTATCCACAAACAACAGGGTACGTTGGGTTTGATTTTACATTTGGAGATTTTAGGGCAAAATAGGGAAATAATTCTAGTTAAGCTGGCCGAAATTACCTTGCGGACGGGGATGATGGGAGGATAGTGGCGGATACATTCTATTTTGGTTCACCCCCTTATTGTTGAGAGAACCGCGTAGAAGACCAAGCGAGCTCTAGCGACTCCAATTAATGACGCACACTAACTACAGACAATTTGTATGTTACATGTTGTTGCAATAATAGGTCACATAACATCATCTCAGCAATGGGTAGTTAAAATATGACATCATCTTAATCTTGGACTAGAATTTGCAACTAAGGTCATCAGTGGGACTTGGTTGGGGGTGGCATGGATTCAACACATGTAGTCCTAAAACAATTTCACAACGTAACATTCGCGTTTTTGAAGCACGGAGGTGCGTGAATTGAGCGAGGACAGCGAGCGATTGACACGTAAAGTAAGCCTTTTCAACATGTTTCTCGCTTTGCAACGACTCTCCTTTGCATACTCGCAGCTGCAATTTAATCGCGATGTCGTTGCCATGGTTATAACGCTACTCTCTGAAGACACTGTGTTCTGACGATACACATCTGTGTGTACCAGCACAGCCAATACACCGTGTTGTGTGTGTATCAGCAGTACACAACTCGGTGTGTTGCTTGTGCTGCTGTCCGCAAATGTGTGCTGTCGAATACAATGTCTTTTAGAGAGTACGTGGGTTAGCCAAATCCGACATCGTTTGAGTAACAGAGTTGGATAGGGTCACAAGTTTCGTAATTCATTGACCCAGTCTGACCCAGTGAACTAGTCTGACCCAGTAACCCAGTAGACCCATGACCCGGTGTGACCTCAGTGGCACAGTTTGACTCAGAGATGCAGTGACTTGAATTTTCAGTTTAGTCTTCTGTACAGCCGTACCGGCTGAGAAGACTATTGCAACGACTTTGTCCGTCCGTCCGTTGCCTTTTTCAACTTCGCAACGGTACCAGATAGAGACGACCACGGTTTACAACGTTAGATTCAGTGTCAAAAAGTTAGTTAAGTAACATGGCAAATTAAAACATCGTTACTGGCTTATAGCTAATAGACTTCTTCGACGTAACTAAATTAAATAATAAAATTTGTTCGTCGAATTGAAATCCTAAGGAAAACAAGCAGCCGTAAAACAAAAAGATTTTAGCTTCGTTTAAAATAATCACGTTGCATTGTTGCATGAATGAATAGGCTTACCGTCGAACCAAATTCTCCATCAGGCCTATCTGCTACTTACGAAATTAAGACTGCCGTTAAAAAAATTAGGCCTAAAAAATGAAAATTAGGCCTAAAATCACGTTACCACGGCAACATCAAGTTACTAGGAGTTGCTGCTGGGTTCATCAACAGCGTCTCTCCCGTCACTTCCCCACTACCACTGATCTATATAGGCTACATTGCGCGTTACGTGTAACAATGTAACTGTGTGCCCGGAGGCGCACCGTCTTGCAAAAATGAATAGGCTTACTACACAATCCAAATCTCCGTAAGCTGTTACTTCCGAAATTAAAGTTGCAGGTAAAACTTAGGCCTAAAAGCTGACAATTATGCCTATGTAAAATAAGCTTAAAAGCAAAAATGTTTTCAACCGGCAATTCTGATGGTTACTGCTTTTAGATTATATAATAGAGTTATCTGTTGCAATGCGTGATAGAGGTGTGCGCCTCACCATTGGTAAATAGTGGCGAACTCTACAGAAGACCGGGTGCGACTAGGTAGTCGCTCTAGCCGCTTGTTTAACTTTAGGACTTTTCGATCCCGGTTATTTGCAAAAGCTAATAGAATTTTCTTTCGGTTTCTGAAAAACCATGAAAAGTTGTTAACCGAAACAGTTGATCTTACGTTTACAACTACTGAAATAGGTATAGAATTGAGTAGTTTTAATTCATAATTACTCGGCCGAGCGAGAGATGGTACAATACTTGAGTTTTCCATTCCATTGTGTGGTGAAATGTAATAAAACTTAACTTAACTAGCTGACCGGAAATCCCAACTCTCCCAAAGGTAGTTCCGTATATCCTGCAGCTAGTTGCCGAGTTGGGGTTCCTCTTTGCAGCACACTGGGTCATACTATAGGTCACACTGAGTCACTGGTCATATGGGTCACTTAAAAGTAAAAAAAGTAACATAAAGATGCAGTTCCTAGATTGCCGTTATTAGGTTCGGAGTACGGCAATTAGTGGCAAAAATTGGTATCAAAAAGTAAATTGCTAAACACTTTCTTTAAATTGTTTTCAATAAATTCCGGCATCAAAAGGTTTTCATTGTGTTTTCTTTTCATACTTAAGAATAAACTCTGAGAACACCGTTTTACTTTCTGAGTTTTATTATTATTTACTCTCAGAGTTTTTTTTAATTTTATTATCTTTACAAATTTTTTGCTCACTTCAGCTTTAAGAATTGATTTAAACCAAGGGCTGTTAGGGGATAAAGTCAATATATGGACTGCTCTCCCCCCCCCCCCCCTCGGGCAGTACTACTATGCTGGCACTATACTGGAATGCGCCCCGTGCAGTTAGGTCTATATTTGTGTGATTAAACCAATATTTGAGTAATTAGGCACGTATTTTCATCGCCTTATATTTACTAAATT
>JAHWFP010219875.1:5422-35050 GCA_023313725.1 Lithobius niger | reverse complement strand
GAACATCCAAGCTCCATTGCACTGAAACATAAGCAAAATTGTGTCCTACCGTCGCCACAACGACCAACCGAACATCAGCAATATGTGCTTCAAATTTACCGGCACCAACAAAACAGCACGCCGGTATACATTTTAGAGTAGTTTGTGGACAAACTGGCCTGAGGAAGACAAGATATTTTTGAAAACTCGAAAACATAACCTGTCAAAAATTCACCCATAACCACTCTTGGTTTGAAGGACTATTTGGTAACGTTAAACAGCGTTTTGTTTATAATTTGAAATTAGGAAGTAATCTTAACCTATCGGCCTTTAGAGTTAGTTAATCCGTTTAGTGTCCTGGAGGTACGCCTACACAAACACACACAAAAAATGAAGTCCATTGAAGAAACTAAGTTTCACTAGTGTTCCCTGCAGTGAACCCAGAGAAGCAACTAAACACAGGCAAGGAAATCGCCAAGACCTTGGTTTCTCCAGCCCAAAGGATGCCTTCTTTTCATGTGAGTCTCCTGTACGGTCATTATTGGTTCGCAGTAGTGGTGTTCACTCTAGTTGCTTTTTCCACAATCTTTTCAGTAATTTTCCCAAGTTGCATTGCACCTCATTGGAGGGGGTCCCTCCTTTTGATCTGAGGTGAGACCATCCTACTGATCTGAGGTGAGACCGTCCCACTGATCTGAGGTGAGACCGTACCTGATCTGAGATGCGACCGTCCCACTTATCTAATGTGAGGCCATATGTGACAGCATATTGGTTCAAGTGGGCTACACCAAAACGTTAGTTTAGTTCATTTGCCAAATGCCATATTATTTAGCCTGAAAGATATTTTATTGTTTACGCTACTGTTTTCTTTTACAGTGTAATTTCAGGTGGTTGGAGGTACGGTTCACCTTATATGTCACTATTTTGCCATATTTTGCTCGTCGGATTGCTGATTGCCCTCTTGGTTTTGCATCTCATGTGGACCTGGCTTATATTAAAAATTGTAAAACGCATGGCAACAGAGAAAAAAGTAAGTAGTTTTTACATGAGTGAAGAGTAAACTAAGGCTTCAAGTGGAAAAATTATGTGGAAAATTACGGCGACCTAATTTTATTTTGCTGTGGCTGAGCCCCTCATTACAAACTACTAAATGTAGCACTAGCCACAAAAGCCCGCAGCCAGCTGTTGAAGATGGAGGGAGGGGGGGGTTGTCGTAAGTCAGCATTTTGCACCTCTATTGAATTACGTCAAATTGCTGTTTGCAAGCATGGCAGTAGGGATGGGGTCAGCCAATTTTTAAACCAATGGACCATCGCAAAGTGAAAAATTGTGAAATCTTTTACTCAATTTTGTCAGAACAGGTAACGGAATTATTCTGACGAACTTCCACATTTTAAACAACATTTCAAACAACATGCTCTGTTTTCTGCCAGAGGGATAGAATTTTTTTTAATGGACCATTGAAAGATAAAAAATTGGTGAAACCTTTTGCTCACTGTTGTGCATTTCAACTAAAAATTTACGCTATTGGAAAAATCGGTTTGAAAACATATTAAAAATGAAAATTTTGGATACATATGAATTATGCAAATTACATTCCCTCTAAAGTAGCCTACGTGACGAGATGGCTCCTCGTCTCAAAATGTTCGCATGGGTGCACTGAGTGCACTTCTAATGTCATACCTTCATCACAAAGTGGCCATTTTTCCTTTCTCAACCACTTCAACTGAAAGGAAAAATTGCCAGAAAAAGGCAACCTGAAGAAGGACAATATGTGTATTTTTTTTTTACCTAAGGGAGTACCAAAACTGTGGCAGCACAATTATGGTACTACTCTATTCTAAGCTTCGATAGACAGGACATTCAAGGGTAGAGTTGTGGGGTACTTGTACAAAGCGCAACTGGGGAAAAAGCATACAAAAAATATCATATTACTGAAAAACTACCTCTCTCCTACGTTACGTCCTTGCCCTCACAATAGGTCGTCTTTTAAATTTTCTTTTCTTCCAGACCACTGATGTTCGAAGTGACGACGACGAGAGTTCATCCAATGAAGAGGATAAAGCCAAATAGACTCTTCTACAACTTCATCATGTGTCATAAAGTGTTCTTAATTTTACCAGTCTTGTTCTGAATGGACTCAAGAAAGCATAGAATTAACTCCATTCATGCTAAGTCCTGTAAATAGGATTAAACCAAATAAAAACAGGGAAATTATGCTCTAAAATAAAATATGTAAATCATGTTACCGCACATATGTTTCGCGAGTGAGGTCTCAGATTCGAAAGGGCAGACTGGTCCGTTACTACATTAGGCAGGACGATTTTTCCAGAATATCTTTAAAAACATCGTTAGCTTTCATACTGTGAAACGCTATTACCCCAACAAAATGTGGAAAAGTTACCACTCACTTTCACAATCAAGACAATAGCTTTGTACAGAGAATTTTCGATAACTTGTTGTTATTAGCTTCGTGCAAGATGATTTTGTGACATTAACTCTAAACTGTGTAAATGTTGTAAACGCTATTCTCAACGGGTCGCACAACATACCTGAAGGATTTATGTCCCTTTAATTTCTGTTGTCTCATTATGGATAAATTTCTTGTCAGTCAGCACAGAAAATCAGATACACTTTTACCACCACACAAGATTTAAAAACTAAGTCTCTTAAATTTTCGAAGATGCTCCAATCTTCATCTTTTACGGTCACATAACGTTAAAAGATTTTCTATTTTTTTTTTTTTGGCATATCTTCTGAAGATAATGATCGTGGCTCATCTTCAGAAATTTAAGAAACTTACGTTTTAAGTCTTGTGTGGTGGTGAAAGTGTATCTGATTTTCTCTGTAGACTGACAAGAAATTTAGCCATAATGTCAATTGTTAACCACTGTAATCACTGTTTACGGCTATTCAACGTATTACGTCATTTTCCCTAATTAACTAACATCTTAGAAGTCGTACAATGCTTTCCGAGCTGTCCTTTACAATGTTTTGAGGGTAACCGAGTGTTTTGGGATGGGTCCCAGAACTGTTCTGTTAGCGGAAGTGCTATTTCCATTTTGGTGACAGCTGTATGAAATCATTTTAATGGCAGATGTTGAAACATTTTCTCATTAGGTGGTTTTGAGCTAATTTGTCCAGACTGAGCCTGAATTTGCCTGATGCCAAGTCAGATTTTTCCTCTTCCTAGGTTCGGACTTCACGAAGGCGATCAAAAATGGCTGCAAAAAAATGTTTTTTTATAGCCGACGAAATGTACATTACCTGTTTTTTTTAGCAGTTTCCCCTTTCTAAGCATTATTTTTCCCTAGAAGTTTGAAAGTGGTCTTCCCTGCTGAGCTCGTACTGGTACAGTGCATGCGCAGGCTTGGGTCAAATTATATAAGCTCCAGCGCAGCGGTCCGTCAGCATCATTTCTCCTAGGGCACTCACAAAGTGGTCGCCCTGAGCTTCCCCATCCCTTCAATCCGCCTCCACACGTTCCGCTTCCTATGATCCTATGCTCCTGCGGTTGGCAACTACAGAACCAGCAACTCCGACTTCGGTCGATTCCCTCGTCCCCTCCTTTGAGGAGTCGGACTTTCAGGATGGCCTCTGTCATCACCATGATTCCGTATTAACCCATGCATCATCACCCCTTCGGCAGGTGCAAGTGACCATACAAGCGGTTCCGCTTCCCACCGATTCCTCGGTTCCCGTTGGTTCCTCGATTCCTTCCAACACAGCAAGCTTTACAGCTGCTTCGATTCTGGACGATTCATTGGTTCCTTTCTTGGGAACAAAGGTCACATAGGCTATATATCAACAGGCCATTTCCTTACCAACGTCAGGTATCACAACTAGGACCTCTGGTTCCTCGATCCTACTTCACCATACTGCTACGACATTGGAACCGTCGATTCCACATCCACTATCTGTAAGTTTGGACACTGATGTGGACGACTCACGGTTACCTTCCAATTTAGGCAGTCATCCTTACATTTCTCAGCAACTACCTAGCCGCTGCTCGGGACGCCTTCCCACAACAAGAACTTTCCTGTACTGACAGCCTCGTCAACCCCCTGCAGCTACTTTTCCAGCTTTAGTATCATGCTTTCCTTCTGACTTCGTCAAAGGAACATTACAGCGGTTCGGCTCAACTGCAATACCGCGCTTCCCGATTCCTCCTCTACCTAAAACATCTTCAGGGTCGGACAGTCTTGATCTCACATTCTTACCTCCCACACCTGTTCTCCCATCTCCAGTGACTACCGTTCCACTAGGAACATCGACTACCATCTCACGAGCTTTTATTCCGCCACGATCCCTTCTATTACCGGTTCCGTTTCCTACTCCAACAGTCCTTTTGCTACCCTGATGATCCTCTAGATTGCCGATCTCGATCCGCATTCTGGTGCCGGCACCGATCCTCTACCTTCGGTTGCGGTCTGCAATGACTTGATTTGTAGCGAAGAACCACACTTTGACATTCATTATACAATCCTAGGTGCCGCTTCCCCAGATTTTCTTCTTTCTCTCCTCCATCACCACCGGTCTTACGCTCAAGATCCATTTCCATCCCAGGCATCATTCCTCTTCCTCCGAACCATTGTTCCATCGTCAACAGCGACCATCCACGTACCGTCAACTACGGATCCCCATGCACGGATTCCGTTATACCACCCATCTCCGGACTCTCCACGATTCCGCCTTCATGATTGTAACCTTGTCTTCAACCCAGTGAGTTTCTTTTTTCTTGTAAAAAAAAGAAAGGCAAAGCAGAAGAAAGGACCCAGCTTACCTACACGTAATTGGGCCCAACAACTAATTTTTCGCACCATTCCCTCGGTTCCTCTTCACTAGAAACTCTTCAGGAATCTCTTCCACTTTCACGCTCGTCTTCCTGCACAACAGCATGTCTCACAGTTCCTCCCTGTTCCTATGCAATCAAACAAATCTACATCCACGGCGATTCCTCCACGTTTGTTTCATCCAGTGCACTCTCTTTCATTCACTAAAAAACTGAAATAACGCCACCACCTTTAAGTTCGGTTCTTATGCCCGATTCCTGTCTACTACATTCTCAACTTCATACGTAACCTGTAACCCACAATGCTAGACCTTTCACAAAAATCTCCGATCCGCATCCCCTGCTCTATCGCGCCGCCCTCGAACGACAGGTGTCACCACCAACGGCCGTTTTCAACACTCCTTGTTTGAATCTCCTGCGTCCAGACAACCGCCACCGACTGTATTTCTTGACTTACGATATCCGATTCCTCTTCGGCAGAAGACCCCGTTCCAAGCCATGAAAGACTATCTCCAAATGTGCCAACACCACCTCCTTGTCATTGCTTGGGATTTGCTGGAACTACCACGCATTTTGATCCTCACCCGTGTTGTCAGAACCACAGTGATGGAAGAACAAAACGTTGCCAGATCTGCATCTCCATTTCGCCCTCAAAATGGATTCTCATACGGAAAAGACAACGTCTTTCCAAACAGAAAGCGATCCGCATCAGCCGCCAACAAGCCGCCGCTTCCACGACGGATTCTGCAATTCAACCACCCCCAACTAAACCAACTAAACACAACAGAAGGCTCCAAAACGCGCCGCATCACCACTTAAACAATGTCCGCATTCCCCCAAGAAGAAACCACGTTTAACATACACTGACGCTGTGCCAGCAATCGCAGGTACGTCGGAGTTTTGGCCTTCTTAAAGCATTCCTACATCTAAGTCAGTGCGTATTAAGTCAGCATGGATGCCTTTCGCACCACCACTACAGTCTGCCCCTGCAGAGAGGATTTACAAAAGGAACGCTACGGTTCCCCCACCTCCCGATTCTACCGCAAACAGGCCTTTACAAGATGAACAAGTCGTTCCCTCGATTCCACCTCCGCTTCCCATTTATCTCCTGCCAGACTCCGGTTCTCCTCCTCGACTGGTACCGTTTCCGGCAGCGCCGATGCTCCGTGAAGCCTTAATACGTGGCGTATACCTCTCCGCACGAGATGTCGAAAACTTGGATTTCAACATTAACTTTATTCTAACTTTCACCAATCATTTTGCACAGGAATACACCTCTTTACGTTCTTTGCTGTCAGACCTTCCGGCCCTGAGGGAAGCAACTGCATCCGCTGATGCTCTTCAAGCCGAGAACACGATGTTGCTCGCCGTCAACGAAGCATACGCCAACGAATTAGAAATGGTCAACCAAAAATACTATTCTATGCGGATCAATTATGCTTTGTTACAAAAACATAGAACTTGGATCTCCCCGATTCCCTTGTCACCACCTTGGCGCGCCTGCTATTGAACCCGCTCACGCACACGCCACCTCCGCAATGCGCCTTCTTCAGCCTCACTCCGTTCACCTGCTCGACACCTTCCGACCACGCCACAACCATCTCCATCCCTACAAGATATCCATCATGCTGCACCTTCACCATTACCTTCTCCAGCAAAAGACCCTTCCACAACAGCCAGTCTTTTCTACACCCCGACTGGAGACCCTCCAGAATCGGTAGCTCCAATAGATTTAACTGTTCCACCTGCCACTAACGGTTCATCGGTTCCATCAATCACTTTTGATTCCTCACTCGGCCTTGCCACAAACAATCCTCCTGGTTCTACGGGCCCAGGCGATCCTCCTTCCGCTTCTATCATCACCACAGATAATCTCCCCGATTCCGCCATCCAGACTATTGACACTATCGATTCCCCCAGTCCGTTAATAACAACTCCAGGTCACTCTTCCTCACAACCTTAGGATCCTCATGCACGATCCTCCATCTCACTCTGGAAAGAGGCTGCGGAATCGTCTGTTCTCTCTCAGATTACAAATTATTCGGTTTGGCAGTTAGACAATGCACCAACCTTCATCCCAGTGTTCCATGGGATCAACCCACGTCAATTGGTGACTTACCATGCTCCCCGTGCAGAGCAAAAGCCAAAGGCGTAGCCCTAGGCTTCAGAATACTTCAATAATTTCTGCTTTATATAATACCTTAGTAACACAACCATAATGCACACAACTTCCGACCAGGTGGCGAGAAGTTCACTTCAACGGCCCTCCTTCACCCTGACGGGACAGTGGAAATCAGCTTCTCGCCTATCAACTTTCCTTTCATTTGAACCCTTTATAATGATTCCGACAGCTCCATCCAAACTCAAGCCCATCACGTTCTCTTCTGACCTTCGCACAGTATCTACACAACCTCCATCAACCTTAAAGCATTCAGCATTGTGCATCCCGTTTCTGTGACTTATGTGCCACAATCATCCATCTTCAATCCACTTCGACACTATGACGCCTCCGCATCCGAAAGAAATCACTACATCATCTTCCACCTTCCTTCCATTCATCTTTCTTCCCCACAAGGTAAGCTGTTTCACTGTGTTTACTGATTATGTACCTTGTACCTCTAGGTGTTAAGACCCCTGCATGCGGATATAAGTAAAAATAATATAATACTCAGCTACCACATTTCCCAACCTCGCCTATGAATAGCTACCGGTTCCTCAATTTGAGGTTTCACCGTTCCTCCTCTTCTTTCTACTAGGTGAAATTGGTTGTGGGACCAGGAGTGTCTTCACCAAAGGAAAGCTTTTTTCGTTGGGGCACCGGCTCGTACTGCGGGAGACTTGAACCTAGTCCTCCTACGGTGACAAAGTCTGCTAAAAAACAGGTAATGGAGAAATTCGTCGGCTATAAAAAACTAAAATTCCAGGGCCTGCACCTGGTTAATTTTAGTTTTTATTGCCTACCCGAAAATATACATTACCTTAATTCCCGCCCAGCCTTCCCTCCATGGACTAGGTTCTGGATGTGGAGAAATGATGCTGACGGACCGTTGCGCTGGAGCTTATATAAGTTGACCCAAGCCCGCACATGCGCTGTACCGGTACGAGCCCGGCAGGGTAGACAACTTTTAAACTTCTAGGGGAAAATAATGCTCAGAAAGCGGAAACTGCCAAAAAAAAACAGGTAATGATAATTTTCGGGTAGGCAATAAAAACTAAAATTAACCAGGTGCAGGCCCTGGATTTTCAGTATTTTTGTTTTGTAGCATCTAAACCGTTCACGCGGCTAAAAAACATCGGCCCTAATCGTAATTTTGTTTGTATAAAATAACCCTTCTGACCCTCATTAAGTCGTAACATGCCATTGTAACATAGGACAATACCAACTTACAGTCTGTAGATGATTTTAGAGGTGTCTTTATGTAGGTTTAGCACCGGTGCACACATGCGTTTTCTGGACGTGCGGCACCGCTGCGGTGACGCAGCCAATCAATGCACACGTGCATTTCATTAAGCGCATTGATGCTGCGGTGCCGCTTCGGTGACGTATGTGCGCGTTCGGTTCCCTAACCTCGTGTACAAAAAATTATAGTTTGAAACCAATGAGACGATATTGCTTTTTTCGCCTACCTCGTGAACAAAAAATATATTTTAAAACCAATATCGATTTGGTACATTCATTTACTGATTTAAGACGGATCAGGGGAATATATTATACATTCTTTGCAGATTAACTAAGAAATTCGGCTTCTACAACATTTTTTATTTCAGGATAGTTCTTTACTCCGCCATTAAACAATTCCATGTCTATTTCTTCGAAATTGGACGCCATTTTCGGTAACGCTTTTGCGGTAAACGGCGGACGTGTGCACCGCTCAAGTCACCCAAGGTACTCAGAGACGCAATTGCATTTTTTTAACGCTGCGGTACCGCTGCGTTGATGGGGGAATTGCGGTGCAAAACGACCGCACGAGCGGTGGGCAAGCGGCGGGCGGTAACGCAACGTCGACACTGGTACGTGTGCAGTACCCAACAGATGGCACGTAAACCAAACCGCAAATGCGGTGCGGTACCGCAGCGGCGACCGCACGTGTGCACCAGCGCTTAGATGGTCTCCTGTGGCTATTTCCATTATTGCAGCCAACAGCAGGGTTGTGGCTAGCCGAGGGCAGTTCCCAAAACCGAAGATGGTGTTAAAAAGGTCCCATTTTATGTATAAATAAGATTTTTTTAAGGGCACGTGTTTGTTTAAGATTGTTTGTGATAGTATTGGGCAATTATTTCGTGTTCTGTCTGCATTCCAGTTCTAGTTAATTCCTTCAATCACAGATTGGGTAACCCTGAAAGTACAATCAAGTGTCCACCAGCCAGGTTTTCTTACTTCATTCACCTCTCTTAGTTTGCTTGTGCCTGTTCTGTTTCTTTGTAATAGTTCCTTGGTAAGGCAGTTACGTGTGGGAGGATACTGCCGTTCAAAGCAAATGTACAAACTGGCCTTTTTTCATATATTCGGGAAATAAATTATTCATTTGTTGAAGATAAATTCTTGGACCTAGTAATTAGTTTTTTCCTTGAGTCACCTCAAACCATCATGCAGCTGACTTAACAGAAATTATTTTACACCTACGCTTGTATGACAGACGGAGATGAAAATTTTCCAAGAAAAAAACTCAACTTTCATTTAAGCCCAATCTACGCCACATCTTCCACAGAAGCTAAGTTGAAAGCAGTAAGTTGAGTGCTACAACAAAGAGCCGTAACTTCACCAGCAGCATTTGTACCATCCGTGTTTGAAAGAGCACGTCTCCAAATAAACACTTAAACCTACTACAAGCGTATATCTCAAACCACCCAAAACCCAAACCGGTACCAGAGAAGCTGTCAAGTTCCCCCAAAAGGGTTGAACTTTGAAGGTAGTGATAGCATTTCACCAGGGAAAGACTGCCAAGGTTAATTACACAGACTAATAGTTCAAAAGTTAAAAAAGAAAACAAGAAAATTGCTATTCGCGATAGCAATCTTAAAGTTTTCACTTAACGTCCAAAGTATTATTTGGTGCTATTTATTAACTTGGCTAACAGGATTCAACTTGGTGGCCTTTCCCTGGTTGAATGATATCACTACCTTTAAAGGCCGACCCTTTTTAGAAACTTGGCAGCTCACTTACGCCAGTTTTGGTTTTGGGTGGAGAGCACAACGTTCATAGGACTGTGAAGGCACAAAAGGTCAGTCTTATCATCATCTCTCCTTTTTTTCTGGAGAAATTTTACGTCTATAACTTTTTACATTGATAATTTTCATATTTGCTATTGCCCAATTAGTCATTACATCAGCCAAAGTAACACGGTTTGGTTTGTTGTATGTCCATGCTTCACATGCTTAAGTTTTCTTTAATCCTATTTTTGCGCACTCTGGCAAACAAACCTTCTAAAAATTTTCGTATTGATAATTTTAACATTTGTTCTCTACCAATTAGCTGTTAACGAGAGCCATATTGTCACGGTTTGGTTTATTGTATGTCCATGCTTCACATCCTATTTTTGCGAACACTGCCTAACAAACGCCGATTCTCGCTCGCTTCGCTCACTCAATCAACGCATCCCTTTTCAGTTGCTCCTCCCGAGGTTAATGTTAATATATGCAACGAAGCTGCAATTGCTCACTGAACCAGAGCATCCCCCTTGTTCTGTTTATCCCTGCACCTTCCCCTTACATTTTTGAAAATTTGCAAGGATTTCGGCCACATTGGGATTTACCCTCGACATGGTAAGATATGCTTTTAGTTGCTTACAATGTAACTTAGGACTGCAGACACGCAAAAGACACGCTTAATATATAGACAGAGGATGCGCTGTGGGTTGCGAGACTGGCAGGCTGCGGGAACTCTAATCTCTAGATCAAACAGCAACGCTGGAGGAGATGTGTAATGTGTACTTCATCGGCACACAGAAATTGCACTTCTCATTTTCAACTGGTTTCGAATTTTAAACAAGTGTTCACATTGATCCCCACCAGAACTTTACCCACTGAACCCAGCTGGAGGAGCTAGCTCCTCCCCCCCCCCCACACACACACCACGAGTTGCCCAACTGTTTACACCATCTGCGTATACATTCGAAATGCTAATGTAGGTTTGATTAATGCATTTCGAGTGTTGAGCCTAAAGCAGTGGTGCAGCACGGAAGATTGAGCTTAGCAAGCACCGCAATCAATAGGCCAGCCTCTTGATCAATGTTCTTCACGAGTACAGCTAGGATCCCTGAATGTCAACCCATGGGATGGCATGAAGTGTAGAAGGCTGTTGGTAACGCAGTCAACATACGCTTTGTTTCTCCCTCTTTGGCAGTTCTTCTCCACAAGATCATCTGTGGCCTGCGGTTTCAGGGTTGGCTCTTCATTTGCCATCACAGCGCAAAATGCCAGCTGCAATGTGACACCCATTGCCAAAGGGTCAGAACCTACAGTATCTTCGTAAGGCCACAGTTCAGTGACAGCCCTTGTCTGAGATAGTACCACAGACATGGTCAATCGTTTGCATAAAAGGAATGGTTAATTTAGGAGTTTGTATCTCTGCCAAGCAACTGTCAGGGAAGCTCTGATCCATGTTTAAGAGTTCGCTTCGCTAAGAGTTCGGATAAACTCAAAAATACTGGTTTTTTGGTTTCTGTTGCCCTTATGAAAAAATACATTACCTAATATTTAGCATTTCCTTTCTCTCAGTGCTGTGTGACCTAAAGTTTGAAATTCTATGTCCATCGGTGCTGCTACCCACTGTGCATGCACATCCTCCAGTACATAAACGCGGACGAAGGTCCCTGCTTCATCTTTCGTTCCTCTAAGTGCCCGTGGCGACACAGAGGGGAGGAGAGTGGGATATTACGTAATGCCAGTTTTCATAAGGGCAATAGAAATCAAAATTAACCAGCTGTACCTGGTATTTTGGACTTTCAATATGCCATGAAAACATCCATTAACTAATATTTAGCATTCCACTGACGTTGTCAAAGGCGGCGGGCGCCACTACATGGAGCTTCCTAAAAAGCTTCCAAAAGCCGAAGAGTGGTGTCCCTGCGTACAATGAGCTAGTCGAGGTTCTCATGCGGTAGAATCCAGTCGTCGAGGAAGGCGTCCGCGCGGACGCCATGTTGATGTAGATGAGCAAGGACAACCTTTAGAACAAGTGTGTAGATTCTGGGAGCCGCATTGAGACCGAACGAGAGGCAGGTAAACTCGTAGATCGTTCCCTCGACTAAGAAACGAAAGAGATGTCACACAGACTCATGGATCGGATATGAAGATAGGCGTCCGCTAAATCTATGGAGATTGTCCAGTCTCCTGGGAGGAGAGCGTGACGAACGGAATCCACTGTAGACATCTGAAAGTGGGGATTCCGAATAAATTTGTTCAATTGCTGTAGGTCGAAGATGAGGCGCAAGTCGCCTGTTTTCTTGGGACAAAGGAAGATCGGACTGTAGAAACCGAGCTTATCTTGTTCCGAGGCTACTCGGATTGCTTGCTTGGCGAGGAGAGAAGCAATTTCGTCTGTAATGAGGGATTCCACTGGGATTCCGGTGGAGAAAGGCGGACTCGTAGTGGAGGAGGCCGAGAAAAGGAAGGGAGGAATCCGTGTAAGATGATAGAGAGGATGCCTGGATCGTCGGTGAGGTTTTGCCAAGCCGATAGAAAAAAGCGGAGGCATCCGCCGACCGGCATTGGCAAAGAGTAATTGTCAACACGAAGATCTTGATCGTTGTCGGCCATTAGGAGATTGGCGTCCGCGTCGGTCCGGTGTAGCACTGCGTCCATAGGACTTCGTTGACGTCATTGGCCTCTTGCCTTGAATGGCTTAGGCTTGCGTGCGATATCCAGATGGGAAGCAATCTTTGGAATGAGGCCACGAAAAAGAATATCTGTTCCATGGATGGGCTGATTGATGAGAACGTGCCTAGTGGAGTCATGGAGGTTTGGGGCAATATTGAGAGCGATGTCGCGCAGCAGGAGAGTGGAACTGAAGAGTGGCCGGGTGAACCAATTCATCGAGTGGAAAGTAGCAAAGCAGGCCTTACGGAAGACTTGACTGATACGGGCTGCTTGTTGTCTTGTTACTTCTGGTGAGAGGTCCGCTGATAGATGCTCACACAATGCATTGGTGGCAGTATTCAGTACGTCCGCTTGAGATGCTGCTCGGAGTCCGAGTCGAATAAGGCGGTCGCTGTCGCGGAGGACCGAGACAGACACCGGTGCTCATCTAAGTAGGTAGAAGGATGTACCAAAATCCATTCTGGCATCTGCAGCCAAGAATTCTGAATGTGGGTACGTGTCGAAGTTTTGTGGATTTGCAGCTCTGTCACCAGTGGGACGGAACAAAAATGATTCCTGGCCAACGTGTGGTGGAGGCAGTTCCTTGTCTAGTTTCAGCAGTGTCCCATTCCCTAGAAGGAGGCCGCCTGTATGGAGTAAGGTGGTGAGGAGGGTGATTGACTGTTCGAGAAAGGGATTCTGTCCGAGAACAGGATTCTGTCGACGAGGCTGGTCCCGGAGACCAAAACCCCGGCCAGTGCAGAGTCCGCAGTTAATTGACGGGACAGAGTGCTGAGGAGTCGGTTTGCACAGGAAACAGTCTGGGATTACTGCTTTAAGTAAATCTGGAAGTGGAATCTCCGATGGGTCAGGGTTCACTGGATGGTCTGAAAGTATATGGTGGGAGGAGTCCGAAGCATTAGGCAGAGGAAGGTGCTGGCTTTCGGAGTCCGAGCCAGAGGCGTCCGAAGGGCGGTGATGAGGTGGTGAGGCTTCATAGAAGGTAGCAGAAGCAGGGATTCCGGAGGCACCAGCAGTTGCTGGAGAAGGCGAATTTTCTTCGCAGCAGACTGAACCCAGGAGTCCATGAATTGGTGAGTCCGAGGAGGAGAGACCGGTCGTTTATGACTGACGGACCGGACGGCGGTGTACATTAGGGCATGCACACATTCCTTAGATAGAGTCTGAGAGTCCGCAGCCGGTAGAGACTGGGAAGAGACGGAATGCCAGGAGAACCGGGAACACAAGTCAATTGGTTCATTTGAAGTTTGAGGCGTGGATATCGCTCCTTGGCACGGAGGAAATCCGCTTGGAGAGAGAAGTGGCCCGGACTCCTGGGGATTGGTTGTTCGCATTGGATAGGCGAAGCCACGGTGTTGCAACTGGATCCGTCGCCATTGGTCACTCGGAGGCAGAAGGACCGCAAGTGAGAATTTCTGGAGACCCAGAGTCCGCTGAGGGAGTCTGAGCAGACAACGGGATCACAGAGAGTTCCAGAACAAGTGGGTCATCCGGACTGATGACTGGTGAGGAAGAGGGGCCCGCATGTGGCCGGGCTTCCCGAGACGTTCCTTTAGCTTTGGGCATGAGTGTCTGTCTGATCAGGTCGGAGGCTAGAGAAAGAACGATGAAGCAGGGACCTTCGTCTGCGTTTATAGACTGGAGGCTGCACATGCGCAATGGGTAGCCGCGTCGATTGACCTAGACCTTCAATTTCTACATCACACAGCACTGAGAGAAAGGGAATGCTAAATATTAGGTAATGGATATTTAATGGCATATAGAAATGGAATTTCCTATGCACGTCGGGAGTTTAAATCCAAGCAACAAGTAATGGGTCAGTGTTAACTTTCTGAGTGAACAGCTAGCACTGCACTGCGGACTGTAGTTTCATCGTGCATATCCGTTGAGACCTACGTCCGGTTTATCACTTGTTTCACCGGCAAAAAATTTTGATTTTGAAATTTCATATTTTCGCCAAATTTTTTACAGACTTAACAGCTCAATAAAAACTTTTCAGTGGTACAAATTTCAAATTTGTAGCTCAAACAACTAAAAACCTATTCAACAAAACTGAAAGAAAAAATTAAATACGCAATGACACAAAAAGCATATTAAAGAACTTTATTTGTGTGGATCTATACATCCATTTCAAAAAATGCTGCAAATCTATCTATTACCAGAACGCTAACAAGAAAATATACACATACGTATATATATCTAGAGATATATATTTTTTTTATTTGTGAGCTATTCTTTCCGGATAGGTAGCACTGGTGGCTCAAAAAAATAAATGCGAATGGTGTATTAAAAACACAGAAATCATCTAAAATTTGGAAGCATTCGAAACAATAGCAATACCAGAAATCACCTATTAAATGCCTTGGTAAAAGAAATACTAACGCCTAATCCCGGAAAATGCTTTAAGGTCAAATTGGTTAAAAAGCCCAATTAACAGCCTCTCCATAAAGCTGCATTTTTCTGCTAGAAAATTAACTAAAAGCTTCGTACGTTTAACAAACCCAACCTTTTTTCATTCACTACCTACAAAATTCGACATTTCAAACGCACAATCTCAAAATCGCGAAATACAAGTCTATTTCGACAGATCTGGAAAAATGATGGTAAAATTCGTTCCTACTGTCTGAGCAAATAAGCTAAGCAGTACCCATCGTGTACTTTGCATGCACAATGGCTACACGATAGAATGGAGTAAACAACAACACTTTCAACATCAAATTCTAAGAGTAATCGACACCTAAGAAGCCTAGAATCACTTGCCATCCAGCACAAAATTGATTCAGACAAGCCCTTAATAAACCTACAAGGCCCATCCACTTCAGGAATCCGACATCTCATTAACCAATAATTGGGTGAGCATCTCGCGCGATAATGGCACAAAGATAACACGAGCGAGTTCCCCAGTGAATACAGTAGGCTACGGTACAAACGTGCATCGTCGTCTGCTAACGAAGATAGCAAGAGTAAAACAACGATGTAAGCAGAATGAAACAATTATTTTGTGAGCCTGAAGAAGATAGGAGGACTGAAATTTTACATTCTTTCGTCAACAGCCTATCGAAAATTTGCAAAATACGAAAGAAATTACAGTACTCCAAGTCCTACTGTCTTTTTCAAGTACAAGTTATTTTCCTAGCATCACATTGCACTCATAAACGGATTCAAAATAGACTTGCATTTTGCAATTTTGAGATTGTGCGTTTGAAATGTCAAATTTTGTAGGTAATGAATTCAGTAACTCTCAAAGTAAACAAATCCATTTTACTCTTTTTCTATCCCCTTACATCATTGTGTTTCTGCAGAAAATTTAACTAAAATCTTCATCATGTACTACTTCATTAAATATATGAACAAAATTAACTACTTAGCCCCTTCAATCCTTGTTTTCCACTGCAAAATTAACTAAAAACTTCTCACATTTAATAATAGTATAATACTAACTTTTTATTGAATGTTAAAGTTGGATAAAAGTTCAAAATCATGACCAGGAACTCCCGTGCATTTATTTTTCCACAAATTTGCACCAATTTGCATCACTGTCCCCAGGATGGGAAGATGAAGTTTAACTCTCCCCTAAAGATAAGCAATCACTCTCTCCTGGATGGAAGATGAGGTTTAACTCTCTCCAAGACTAGAGAGCAGCAATCACTCTCTTTCTCCTGGATGGACGATTAACGAGTACTCTGTCCTGGAAGAAAGCGATCAATTTCAACATGCGATTGCCTCCAATCCTGAACGTTACGAAGGTTTGTATGGTTAGAAATTAGTATTAACTATGAATTATGTTGGAGATTAGCGGTGTGACGATCTGCAAAACTAAATTTTTTAAATCTAGGCCGGGAAAAAAAAATTGTTCGGTTCTCGGGCGCGGGCGGGTCCCCAAAAATCATGCGGGTCAATCGCTTTTTATTTCATTCGTCTTACGTCGTTACCCGTGGAGTGAGGCACTAACGAAATATTTATTCTTGCAAAAATTATTGGACACAATTATTTCAAACACACGCACGCAACAGATATTCATTAAAATGCACGGAAAAAAGCGGACAAATGGCTTTAATAGTTTCGGAGAACCGTTGTTGTTTTTTTAATTACGGGCGGTAATGAAAATCGAAAATCTCCGTGTTGACAAAAACGCGTCCGAAAGACGGCGTTAGTTAGGCTAAAAATCGTTGCTCCCACCTGATAAGCAATAGTGTGAAGGTTTATAGGCTCCTTTTCCATTTTAGTTTTGCATCGTGACTGCTGATTTAATTTTTTAATGCTGGAAACAGCATCTTTCTTGTGATTTGCAATGACGAACTAAAACACTTTTCAAGCGCTCACGTGAAATCCGAAGCGATCGGCGGCGTCCCTGTTGAAATCGCGCATCAGCCAGTCAGAGCACGCTAAATCGGTCACGTGATGCCAACCTGCCAATAATGGAACGCGATTTTCAAATGCTTTGGAAAGTTAGCTTGAAGCGGCCAGAAACGGCCTACTACAATTCGCCTGATTGGCCAATGCCAAATGGCCATCGAGAACATATGTTGAGAGGCCTAGATTCAGGGGAATTCCAGCTTTCCAACTAATACAAGATGGCAGCACCCAGTCAAATAATTCGACCGCTACCACTGATCAAAAATGACCAATTTTCTGCTTTTTAACTTAGGAAAAAAAGAATGAGAAAGGCATTTTTGCAGTTTTTAGTGAGTCTATACTCAACTAAAGTGCTTTTAATAAAATTGTAGATATTGGTAACTACGTTTTCTTTTTTTTTTTTTTTACAGAAATCGATGCACATCATGTCAGGAATTTCAGCGTTTCGCATTTCGATATTTTCGGAAAATTGCGTTTTTCGACCCATAGTTTACCTTCAAAGCTTCGACGTATATATACGTCATTACAGTGTTTGGGACGATTTTTTTTGGACGTATATATACATTCATACTGCTTAAAAGGTTAAAGAAAAATGTGGAGCATTTTCATAGCATTTTGAAAATAAATAATAAAATAAAAAGCCGGGTGGCCTGGTCCTTTTTCGACCTCCGAAATGCCCGAGAACCAAACTTATTTTTTTTCCAGGCCCTATATATTATTTTTGGCTTAATGAGCACACTTAATGATGAGGGATCATAATTAAACAAACGAAGCTTCAATAATTCTGGCTATTACCCTGGAATAATCAGAAGAGGGCGAGCAGGTTCATTCTTGTCACAGAAAAAGGGCGAGAGGGCGACAATGAGAACAGATATGCCCTGTAACAATTACAAACAAATACTATTGCTTCAACAATGCTGACTATTAGAGCCGAGTTGAATCAGTGGGAGTCAGCTACTCAGCGGGAATCAGCTAGACCGGCGTTATGTTAAGCCGGGAAAGAACTAGTAAATTATAATTAATGCTAGATTGAATCCAGACCACGAAAACGAATCACTGCATACGACCCCTTAGATGTTGGCTTCCCTGCTGTACACTGAACACCAGCGTTGCTTACGCAGAGAAACGCGATTATTTTAAATGAAATAAGACTTTCTCTGATGCCTTCCCGAGTTTTGCCAAATTCACTGCATGCACCCACGGGCATTTAACAAGTGATTTACTGTAATGGCACACAAACAAACTTGAAAAAAAAAAACAGAAGTGGTTGAAAAATGTTGCAACTTGTAAAAAAAAAATGTGAAAATTTGTGAATTCTAACCGTTAGGCTTTTGTTTTATGTAACAATCGGGTTAAAGGAATGACGGGCGAGTTAAGTGAACAAATTTTGCTCGGCCTTTCTACTCTTAAGGAACAAAGACTGGCCCATAAGAAATAGACATTGACCATCTTCAAACCAACATTAATGACACAATATATGACCATTTTTGGGAAATGTACAGCATCAGTATTGACTGATTAGGCCATCAAAAAAAGAAAAGTTGGTTCGTACGCCCCGCAGCACCCTTTTTTTGACAGGAAATAAAAAGAAACAACGCGGCAAAATAGTTACACGCCACATCAAAAATGTCCTTACTGAGAAATGAAAATATAAAATTTCCATTCTAGTTGTTAAATAATTGTATGGACAGGTGGTAAGCAGAATTATGAGGCAGTGTTCTTTATTTTCTCCAAAATAAAGTAATTCCCAAAATGTTAGGAAAAAAAGGACTAAAAAATAAAATTCCTGTCGCCCGCACACATTTCTCAAGAAAAAGGCCGGACAATCAACTTTCTTTTTTTAAGTAGCCTTACACGACCATTCAAATAGGGTAATAAAAAAAAGTGTTGCTTTGATTAATGTAAATCAGCGTAGTCTTACAGAAAATGAATGTGCATTGGTACGGATTAAGAAATTATTCCCGTTCATGATTGCCAATACGTTACGAGTCAAATTGGGAACAGCTGAATTAGTTTTCATAATTCTGATTAGATTAGAAAACATGTTGACGTGGAGGCCAACACGAAAAATAAGGTACAACTTGTAGGACTGGAGATTTGAAGCCGAAGCCATGACACCAGAAGTACGGAGAGACAATTTTGCTAGGTAATAATTACAATCTAATATTCTACTTTGTTCGCACAATTCACGCTTCACTTGAAAAAAGAACAAGTTATCTACAACAATATCTTCTACAAATTTTCAACAGCCTGTTATCTGGAGATGTAGGGTCTCAGACGACGGTTTCATCAAGTAACATGCTACGTTGGAGAAAGGAAAAAGGAATTTGCGGCCATTACGAAGCAGCAAATGGCTGACACCAGGTGGCAACAAGATCAACTGAAAAGACACTGAAACCCCTCCTACCTACATGTGAGGAGCCTGAAATCCCTGACTATTCAACACCATATCCGAGAGAACCTTGCAATTGGTGGAGGCTACACTCAGCCGCAACTCAAAAAGCAGACGATCAAACGTGAATAGTGGCATGAATTTTCTGTTGTTGCCTGCTGAAGACAGCCGTATGAGCCCCTACATCTCCAGATTACTGACTGTAGAAAATTTGCATAAGATAATAGGCAATTCTCGTTTATGGAACTGTGCGTGAACTGTTCTAACGAAGATGATTCATGATTTTCAAAGTAAACGACATGACATTTCTGAAATTCTTACGTAGGCCCGGAAATAATCATCGTAACATGGACCAGTCCCTATAGGCAACGGCCAGAGGATTACTTGCAATAAGTAATTGTTTATTGTGTGTTGCCTCCATTATTAGCACATTAGTGAACCTTAATGTGATGTTGCGCGAGTAGAAAAAAGGAACACCATTTTGGCATGAAACAACACTTGTTGAAGTAAGGTTCAGTTTATCCTAGCTGAATATACAATATCTGCATATTGTAAATACTTCTAACACATAGAAAATTTGCATCCAATAATCAAATTAAAAAAACAATTACCTCCTGCTCGCACCAATTTTCCAAGAAATCGACTTAAGAAGCAACTTCATTTTTTTAAGTGGCCTTTTAAACATAGGTTAATTTATTAAGAAAGAAAATTAAAAAAATGAATTATGCTCAAGTTGTGCCTTAAGTTTCGATTTCTTGAAGCCCAGTCATAAACACACTGTTAGGCAATGTTCATAATTTACAAAAAAAAGACCAAGTTGAACGATTACGATGATTCTGAACTTTCTTCTGACAATTGTGCTTCGCTTGGCGGCGCCAATGCTGTCTTTTTTGGTAGAAGGTTATTCTGCACTTTCATTTGACCTTTGCCTCGTTTACCCTTTCCCCTCACTAACTGTTTATTCCCTTTGGTTTTGTTGTTCGCAAGGCTCGATGAAACTCCGTCTTCACCGCTACCAATCCCAGTTGTTTCTGCGCTAGACGCAACTTCATCGTCTCTAGCATCAAATTTCCGCTTCCTCTGCAGAATTCGAATTGCCTTAGATTTAGCATCTTCTATCGGTTCGGCGGGTACTTCATCACCTGCTCCCTTCAAACCATCTTCTCCCTTTGAAACTTTATTAAGTGCTCGGCGCACACGTTTGCTAGGTATACGAGATTCAAGGTCTTTCTCCGACCGAGATACTTGAAAAAATCCGTCCAGACGAGTTTGGATCTGCAAGTACCAAGAAGGAATACTGAACCGTTACAAAAATACTGCTAAAATTTAACTACGAGTAAAATTTTTGTGTAGCAATGTAACTTTACATATTATCACCCGATTTTACTCTTCTCAGTCCTATGCAATAATGGTTCAAATAATGTAAAGCTAGCTAGCAGTGCATGACGGGTTGGATGCTAGCTGAGAGCAAATGCATGGTTGGACAGTTGCGAACTGTGAGCAGTTGTCAGCCCGCAACCGTCCCGGCATTGCACATGCTCTCAGTTTGTAACCACCCGTCATACATCTGTTGAACATTGCAACGTCTTTAACCCTTTAAGGACTGCGTGCGCGCTAAGAACTTATAACTGACTTGTAGAAAAAAAATCGCAGTTTCTCACCCAGTTAAGGTAAGGGAATGAAACCTGTGTCATTTTTATCCTTAATGATCTGGCTTTCATATCCCAGTTTAAATTTTACTGTAATTGGCTGGAAGTTTTCGATATGACTTGTAGAAGAGCTGTAAACAATGATTATACAGCGGGCGCATTCGAGCGCACCCATCCTTAAAGGTTAACAGAAGGTACACAATACCATACAGTAGAAAACACAAAAATGTTCTCCTCAAATTTTCGGCGAATTATAGGTGTGTACCTACATCGGAAGTCACTTGGTCACCAAAAAAAAAACATGAACCACCCCATCGCCGTTTTAAAATTCGCGCAAGGTGTGAACACCGCTGATATAAATCGTGCATTGCACCTGGAGAGCCCAAGTTTATTTTTTTGTTGAATTTTAAGGCGAGAGTTAGCCGCAGTCTAGCGATGCTTTCCTACGCAGGATTTTGAACATTTATAAGTGGCACAAGGTTCTTGGATAAATGCTTAACTCTATATACGCTAATTTTTTCCAACGTGCGCTACTATTCTGCATGTATTTATTTTGCTACGATAATGTCTGCGATGTTGGCTTCCCGACAATACTCGTACGGGAAAGATGAGCGCTGTGGTAAATCTCAACATTTACACAAGTGCGACACATTAATGGGCTCAATAATAAATATAAAAGTATTTTCTCTTTATCTTGTCATTGTTGTAGCTTGCAAATAAATCGATCAGTCACTTCTTTAGCGGTGGCCGGCGTGAATATACATCTATTTCCACGTACGATTGTTGTAAGAAAGGAGGGCAAGCGCTTCCCCACCGTCGCCTGCCTACCTGCTGCTTGCCTGTCGCTGTTTTGTGTAGCCTCCTACAGCATGGTCTAACACTACAGCCCCGGATTACAATGCACTTTTGTTACTTCTGCTCAGCCAATCCAACAATTGTTCTTTCTTACAGCTGTTATCACTTAATCTTTTTTTACTGTTTGAATTGTCAGCTCATACGTGATAATCCACGTCGCTTGGGTGCAATTCTTTTAGAACATAACGTGTACAACGGGCGGCCATCTTGAATGGCTCGCAAATTGCTGCCCCTTGAGAATGAGGGTACGGCGCGAAAAATGAAATAATACGACGGGATTTGTTCGTCTGATTGATGTTATCTAATGCTGATTTGTTAGATGATAGTCCATTGGTCAATTCCTTTGCTTATTTCACATTAAGAAGAAGTACTAGCGAATCACGAGCCCGATATCGGGCTCAACGCGTGTTCTGCAATAATACTGCACGCCAGATTTCGGGTGCAACGCGTATATAGGGTTATTGCCGTGAAAGCAGACAACTGCCGCAGCACTTCAAAATAGTAAGTAAACTGTTTTATTTTTAATCAAAGTGTTGTTAATGGATTTAAAATTCAATATTCTGTAATAATACTAAGTTTTACGACAATTGTTATTAATTTATTATCCACTATTTCTGATATTTAAGTACCGTATCTTATTACGGTACTGGTGTTATCTCAATCGCCAAGCTTAGTAGCGGCGACGGCGGTAGGCCTACCAGAACGGCGTTCGGGCTTCGGCGGAAAGCTGACTTCTGTTACTACGGTAACCAAAGATTAATGTGTCTCTTGACTAACAGGCACGTCGTATACGTTTAGAAATTGGTATAGACCTACCAAATGCAGTTCTTTCATACTTTCTTTATGCGGCGTAAGCCACGATACAAAACTAGTCGAACGTTAATTCAAGACAGAGGATGACGCTGACAATTTCATCAGATAAAATACCGTGAGGTCGTTTAATCAGTGTTAAGGAGGCGTGATTGGCTGGTGACTGCCGTTTATTGGCTTCCCATTGGTTAATTGTTGTTATAAAATTATGAAGGTATATTCCCAGAATAAACTGTCAGCCTTGTTTATCTTGTATTTACGATCGACTTGTCTGGTATCCTGGCTTCCGCCACATAACGAAAATATTAAATAACAGCATTTGTCCTAAACTCATTTATAAACCTACACGAATTACCTGATAGTCAAGTGACACACAATTTGACTTCGCAGCGATGCCCGCTGTTTGGTTACCATGGTGATAGAAAATCAATAGCAGTATTAGCTTTCTGTTGAAGTGCATTACACCGCTTTGGTTAGGCCTTCATGGTTTCGTTACTTTCGCTAAGTTTGTGATGGATCGATATGGAAACAAAACTATTTTATTCATGGAGGCGGCAGTAGAAAATACAATTGCTATAAACACTAAAAGAACCAGTGAGTGCATCTAGTAACAATTTGAAACAGTTTCATCATTCGTGCCAAAAGAAATAGGGAATTCAGGCAAGAAACCACTGCAGTACAACTAGGCTGTATTAATACAAGTTGATGTTTTTATTTTAAATTTGATGTTTAAAGAAGACGATGCATTCTCGTTTCAAATATAACTCCAGTCTAGTTTAAGTAACATAAATTTTCTCAACCAAACGTTACATTCCCAAGCTGATAATAAAAGGTTTAACTCACTCAACTGGTTTTGCACGTCGGCGAAGAAGCCAACATCCGCACAAGGTTCTCCACACCCCCAACATCAAAACACTACTTCGACCAAGACCACCACCCATCCACCCCACCCTTCAAACCAATGTTGTGTACCGCATTCCATGCCTACAGTGCCCCACCACCTACGTAGGCCACACCAAACGCATGATCAAAACCCGAAATGCTGAGCACAAATCAGCTGTTCAACAATTCGACCTAAATGATGGGCTAGCAGTACATTTCGTCAACACAGGCCATCTTCCCGACTTCCAGAACACTGAAATCCTTTTTAAAGAGAAGAAGCTCTACCCCAGACTAGCCCTAGAATCCATCGCCATAGATCTCCAAAAACCAACCCCCTGCAATCTCACCAAAGGGGCCTTCAGAAACGTAAATGCACTCGTTCCCCACCACCTACAACGAAAACCCATCCCAGCACTGAAGCAAACCCAAGCCGACCCAATCCCAACAGGGGCCATAAAACAATTAAATTCAAACTCGCAGAACGGCCACCATCAACCACCACGAGCAAAGAAGAAGGACGGGATGTAGTGCTCCGGAAATTCGTCATGAATATGTGTAAATAGTGTATATAACTTTAATTAGGCCTGAAGAAGATCCGCGGAAAGGATCGAAAATTCGCCGACGTGCAAAACCAGTTGAGTGAGTTAAACCTTTTATACTTGAACACTGATAATAACACCTCACGCAAGCGCTCCGTAGTGTTTCAGCATTCAGAATGTAACCAGCGGTTGAGAAATTTATTGAAAAAAACTATGCTCTTGTTATTGATACTGATAAAATATTTATACACACGGAATTTTCGGATCATATAAAGTTTTTTTTGTCAAACATAACTAGCCAATACAGGGAAAACATACCTATACGTCAAATACAAAAAAAATGGGACACTAACAGATGTAAGTTTTATACTGGTGCAATGCTCTGAAAATGCCATGTCCGTAAATATCTTATTGAGGAGTTGCACGATCGGATTTTTCTTTTAATTACTGCCCTTATGCTCACATTATGCCATCGCCACTATTGTTAGGCAACAAAGTTGCATCACACTAAGTCACCACACTAAGTTACTACTAGATAAACTCCAACTGTGGTCTTTCAATCAATCAAAATTGCAATCAGCATAACTACTCCTTCAAAAGCTGGAAGCAAGCTTAAGTGCAAACATACAGAAGTAAATCAGTGGAGTAAGCCACCTTTATGTACAGTTACGTTTCAGTGACGAGATTCAAACTTTCAAACCAGTCCCCTTTCAAATCGCTGCTATAATATAGCTTCACCGACATGGCCAGTCTTCAATAATAAAAAAAAGGCATGTGGCAGCAGAGTAGAGAAATACAGGTTCGCCGGATTGAACAAGAATCATGTCACTAAAATGAAACCCAAGTGAATAAAGGCACACCGACTAAACTACCTTGCATACTTTTTTTCTGTTGGCTTATTTCCGACACACCATTATTTGATTTACAGATTTTTGTGAATTTTTATCGAACCCTTTTAACAACTAAACGACACCTGCAAGCTAAAAATACTCACCGTCTTAGCATTGAGACGTTTTATGACAGGCAGCAAAGCTTCATCTACTTTGCTCCGGCTCCATCCAAACCGGGATTGGGCAAAGTCACGTAGGGCATCCAGATCGGGCATACCCCACGTAAACTTCTCCTTGGATTCATCCACTGCTGGTTCCAAGTAAGCATTAACCACAGCTTCGTTTGGGAATCCAGGGTGCAATTCGACGTTACGTAACTTTTGCTTGATTTTAGATTCACTGGGTATTTTGACCTGTTTCTGGGCCTCTTCCCACCATTCCCTACAACATAAAACAAGTAAACAATTGCACCTTTTGGTAAGATATTGTTAGTAATTCCTGCCAGCTACTCATGAAGAATTTCAACTAAAGCTCCATTCAAATCAATTTCTGATTGCAACTTGCTGCTGGCGCAGCCGCCATCTTGAGTGTGAATCAAAAAAAAAAAGGAAGGGAATCTTGTGATATCAGAAGATAATCATGCAAGACCGGATGTGAACACGAAGGCAATTGGACGTATTGCAAGACTGCTGAGAAATGTGCTGGCTGCGTTCTTCTATGCAAAACAATTTAAAAAAGGGCAAAAATCAATTACGCAATAAGCGTGAGATTCCATGCATTTGGGAATTTTTTTTTTTAATGTTTTGAGCAATGGACCACCAAAAAAATGTCAGTCCTAAATTGAACGCACAATATCAGAATAATCTGAAATTGTGCGTTAAATTTAGGACCGACATTTTTCGATACGAGCTTTCAGAGTAAAAACCGCTACGGTATTTTTAATGGACCACCAGTAAAATACAGTTTGAAATGAAAGTAAATCATCATATACTCAACTTCCTTGTGTATACACCTATGTTCAAGCAATTTTTTTTACGAGGTACGCAAAAGAAAAATGTCTAGCACAGAGTTTGCCAAAATCTTCGCATTTTTTTCCCCTTTTTTGTTACGGTTTGCGTCGCAGAATTTGAAAATTGTTATTGCGGTAAAGTGACGCCAGTGCAAGTACTGTACGTGCAAGCAACAAGTACCTAATTCAAGCAGCATCAATCTACATCATTAAGGACGTATGATGTGCGTGTGTGTTTGTACCTCTACTCCTCTGGAACCAAAGCTCCTACAAAGATGGGAGTAGGACCAAACGAAAGATAATTAACTTGCGCTCAGTATAGGCCTATTTTCATCGCTGTAACTTGATATTATGACCCTCAAATATGCGAATAATCGTTAAAAAATAACGTCAAAGTTTTTTTTTTTAACCCTTATGATGTTTGTTCATGAAGTCGTAGTTTGTTCATGCAAACCTCCTCGAGCGAAGAGAGTGAAGTGATAATACGCCCATGGAAAAAATCTGTACTGGGCAGGATGTAAAGAACAATATTCTTAAAATAAGTAAAACAAGAAAACCCATATAAAGTGCATACTAACACAAATTACAAGTGATGTGGTGGTTCTTGGTGGTTACATTGATTCAGTCATGTTTCTGAGGAAATGTCTGCGCTGAATGAGTGAGCGAAGCGAACGAAAATCAGCGTTTGTCATCAGAAACAGCACTTTTCTGATAAATTGCTTGATCTTTTTTGCTTGCCTCCTTGGACGTAAAAAAATAATATTGACCTTCTCTCGAGATAACCGATATCACATTCTACACTCTTGATCGTTTTTTTATGTGGAAGGTCTGTCTGTATCCAAAGTGTTGCCGCAAGAAATCTCCTCGAGCGTAGCGAGACGATGCGGAATGAGCGAGCGACTCAGCTAGTAGATGATTAACACCAATGGATTCTGTGTAAATGGAATAATGTACATTTTAGCCTTGTGACCATATGACAAGGCGAAACGAATTTTTCTGCACATATAAGAAATTATGCCATTCAACTCATGACTTCACTAGTCAAGGCTTAGTTTCAGTTGAATTTGGCGCTTCAACTTCGCCTCCTTGCAAATATCAGAGACCAAGTTGAAGCGCCTAAATTCGAATGAAGTTAGGACTTGACTGGTGAAGTTGTGAGTTGATAATAGTGCCTGATGAAGATAGTTGGCTGTGATTTACATCTCCAGCATGATAAACTATCGAAAATTCACCAAGATTGAATTTGTTTTTCTTGGAACTTTTGGAATTGTGCATCGTATATTCCAAAGTAAGCACGTTGACAGGTTTAGACCCATCATTCCTCCATCCTAAAGGGCATTCTCATTGGAGAGACTAGAAGATTTTTGTAAAAATCTTTGGTCCACTTTCGCTCCACTGCTCTAAGGTTGAGGACCGTCGACTTAAAGTGACACTATCACCGATTGAAAGCAGACGAAATCTGACATCATCTAGCGCTATGCAGTACCATCTAGCACTTGCCCGCACCAAGCGAAGGAGTGCATAACGGCATTTCTTTTAATGAAACAAATAAGCTACGACATCCTTAATTATTGAGTGAAAATTTGGTGTGTCTTCGTGCACCTGGAAGCAAGCTATAAAGGTTAACAATATCATTGCCGCTAGATGGCGCCATGGTATTTTCGTTCGCATTTCAATCGATGATAGTGCCACTTTAATATCAACAGGATTTAAAAAACAAAATATGCCTTGCATGGAACACACTATACTTTGTTCCGTATTATGTTTTCAGAAAACTGACTGTATGACCCCCATTTTCTTCCACTACGAGTGCAAAATATCCCTAAACCTCCCATTCGTAAATTCTAACAGTAACTTTGTTGAGTCTACAAGTGTGATATCCACATGTTTTTGCACTCTTAGTGCAAGGAAACGAGTCGTCATCCAGTCAGTTTTCTGAAAACATAATGTGGAACAAACAATAGTGATGTGCTGATTCCGAAACTGACACCTTGGTATCGGCCGATTCCAGGGTATCAGTATCAGAAACGGAAATTTTTCACAGATTCCAAGCAGATTGGTTCCTCCAAAAAAATCATTTCCAACTGAAGCCTAAATTAATCTGTTTGGAAACCTAGCTAAAGCCTTTAAAAATTCCAGAGCATGTGTTAATCACTATCTATTTTAAGGCTGGAGGAAGGGGGGGGGGGTGAGAGAATATAAAAATTAATCTGGGAAAATAGCTGACATAAAATTATAAGCTAAACTGACCGAGAAACTTACTATGGTACATGGTTCAAATTTGCCCTGGTATCGGTGTCGGCAGATAGCATCAGTATCGGTGGGATCGGGCATCAGAAAATTGGTATTGGAACTCCACTAAAACCCACCTAACTTGGTTCATCTCAGTGTTAAGAATCAACCTGATTGGGTTCTCATAAAAGAGCCAGGTGTCCTTTCCGTGAATTTTCCCCCAAGCAACCCACCCCACTGGATTAAATTGTTATTATGTTTTTACCTGGCAGTTTTCAAGAACTCCATCACATTTTCCACAAACCTGGCACTCGATCAGCCAATTCAAACAGCTTCCAGCCTCCTACACTCAATCCGCATCCCCTCAGCCATCACTGATGAGGTAGGTAGCCTTGCCAAATCCTTCAAAAACCGGCAACCGGCTGAGTATTACTTGCCAAATCCAACCATTTGGTACCCATTTGCAAAAATCTCGAAGAATCAATCATGAATCTGTTGGTGGACACGGCCAGAGGTGTAGTATATGCAATAAGCTGCGCCACATGCAAGGGCATTTATTTTGTATTATGTGCGAGGCCGCTAGGGGTCCGTATGATCGATCATGAGACTGTTCAAGAAGCACGTTTGTGATACCTACCACAATATCCAGGTGCAGAGTCATAACTCTGAGAATAAATATATTTACCGCTCATTTTCACAAATAAGACAACGTCTGTGTCTTGCAAATATTTCAATGGCTGGCTGCCATCTTCTTCAGCCATTACAACAAAGGTTTTGTTGATTCTTGTGTGCACTACATTGTAGTCGTCGTCGACGATGACGTACAGTGCACACAAGAATCAACAAAACTTTTGTGGAATCCCTGAGTGGTAGCCAGCAATTGAAAATGTGCAAGACGTAGACATAGTCTTATTTGTGAAAATGAGCGGTAAATATATCAATTCTCCGAATTATGACGCTGAATTTGACGAAAACCTTCATAGTAGCACAACGAACAGTTTATTCAATATCCAGGTTGACAAACAACAAGCATACACCATGAAAACGTCAAAGAAAAATCTCGTACACCTTGAGATATATACCATTACGGTAAATCAATGCTGTGTCTTAAACACAGTCAAAACATTCTTAGCTTTCATACTGTGAAACACCATAATGATTACGTCAACAAAATTTGGAAAAAAATTCCGGAAAAAATTACCGCTCACTTTCACAATCACAACAACAGCTTCGTCCAACGAATTTTCGATAACTTGCTGTATCTTCTTAGGGCCTCAAGGATATAGCTCGGACGTTCTACATCTTTCATTCATGTTCATCAAACTAGCGCATTTGAATTTGGCTGGTGACGTTGCCAAGTATATTTGTGTTACGGGCCTAGATCGCTTGTTCCTATTCTCCACTGACAATGAAGCTGACCTGTCGAACGATCTAGGCATGCAACGATCTAGGCCTGCAACGATCTAGGCCTGCAACGATCTAGGC